>CM048058.1:555000-657668 GCA_026259375.1 Verasper variegatus
TGAACTTTCTTCTTCTTTCTTCTTTCTCCTCTGCCTGACTCATATTTTCTGAATGACTCTCAGTGACTCTCTGTTCGGGCTGAATCTGTTTTTTAGTTTTCATGTCATCATCTCTCTCTCTGCCTCGTGTTTCCATCTCCCCTCTGCGGCTCCCTCGGGTCATTCCATGGGAAAAGAAACTTTTCCTGCGGCCCTGGGAGAAATCCAGCTATTTTAGGAAAACACGTCACTGCTCTGAGCTGCAGCCCAGAAACTCTCCCTGGTTTCCATCCTGCAGCTTCTCCCTCTGCTCCCTCGACTTGTTGCACGGGCTTCACCTTCACGTCCCTGACACGTTGCTTTCAACTCCTGTCCAGCACCATCGTGCTGTTTCTCGTGCACATCGTGTATCTGACCCGGATCCTGTGAGTCGTGCACAACTTGTGGATCCGCTCAGGCTCGTGCGGGGCTGATGTGGAGACGTCAGACAGGTTTGGTGTTGAAAAGGCTGCAGCGTGACACAAACAAGTGAGAGAGAGGAGCCGGAGCCGGAGCCACAGGTTCTCATCGCACCGAGGATTCAATTGGACGATTCTTGCAGGAAATGTGGCGCGAGATCCTTCTTCCACGTCTCCAAACGCGCATTTACGCGTTTAAGCTGCAGGTCCACATCCGCATATGTCCCCGTCCACAGCCGCACATGTGATAACCTTGAGGCTGTGCCACGCTGGGGACAACACGCTCATTACGCACGACGCGTCTCTGTCTCCAAACCGCGGATATCGTGTCTCAAATGGATTCATCGTGTTGTGAAGGCTCGTTGCTGAATATCTGGACCGGATTCATGTTGAGCATATGTGCGTGCGTGTGTGTTTCTGTTCCCCCCCCTCAGTGAGAGAGCGTGCACACACACGTCAGCTCGGGGAGGGCAAAGCCTGCTTAAAATGCAGTGAATGTGACAGCGGAGTCCAGACGACAGCAGCGTGTGCACGGAAAGGTGAGCGTGAAAAGTGCGGGTGGGAGGGCACGAACATGTCAGAGGAACCGGTCCACCCGCAGACGTGACGCCGGCACCGGGAGGACACAGAGGGGGACGCGCGGAGACGCTCGCCTGGTTCCCAAAGACGCGTGGAGGAGTCGGACCGAGGTGCGGGGAGCGGCGCCCCGGGGGGTGGGGGGAAGATGACAGTGGTGCCCGGAGAGAACCTGGATGAGACTGTGGCACTGGCCGCGCTGTCCGCCCAGGACGTGTACGACCCGGAGCGAGCCGACAACCAGGAGTGCTGCGAGCGGGTGGTCATCAACATCTCCGGGCTGCGCTTCGAGACGCAGCTGAAGACTCTCGCCCAGTTCCCATGCACGCTGCTGGGGGACCCGCGCAAGAGGATGCGCTTCTTCGACCCGCTGAGGAACGAGTACTTCTTCGACAGGAACCGACCCAGCTTCGATGCCATCCTCTACTACTACCAGTCCGGGGGCCGGCTGCGCAGACCCGTCAACGTGCCCGTGGACATTTTCATGGAGGAGATTAAATTTTACGAACTTGGGGAAGAGGTGATCGAGAATTTCAAGGAGGACGAGGGCTTCATCAAGGAGGAGGAGCGCCCGCTGCCGGAGAACGAGTTCCAGCGGCAGGTGTGGCTCCTGTTCGAGTACCCGGAGAGCTCCGGACCCGCCCGGGGCATCGCCATCGTGTCCGTGCTCGTGATCCTCATCTCCATCGTGATCTTCTGCCTGGAGACTTTACCGGAGTTCAGAGAGGAGGCGCGGGCGCTGGACGACCACCTGCTGGTGAACGGAACCGCGCGCGTAAAGAAGCCAAACCCGTTCACGGACCCGTTCTTCATCGTGGAGACTCTCTGCATCATCTGGTTCTCGTTCGAGCTGCTCGTCCGGTTCCTGGCGTGCCCGAGCAAACCCGCGTTCTTCAAGAACATCATGAACACCATCGACATCGTGGCCATCATGCCCTACTTCATCACCCTGGGGCTGGAGCTGGCCGAGCACCAGGGCAACGGGCAGCAGGCCATGTCCCTGGCCATCCTGAGGGTCATCCGCCTGGTGCGGGTCTTCAGGATCTTCAAGCTCTCCAGACACTCCAAGGGGCTCCAGATCCTGGGGCAGACCCTGAAGGCCAGCATGCGGGAGCTGGGCCTGCTCATCTTCTTCCTCTTCATCGGGGTCATCCTCTTCTCCAGCGCCGTGTACTTCGCGGAGACCGACGACCCGGAGTCGGGGTTCAGCAGCATCCCGGACGCCTTCTGGTGGGCGGTGGTGTCCATGACCACGGTGGGCTACGGGGACATGTGTCCGGTCACCATCGGGGGTAAGATCGTGGGCTCGCTGTGCGCCATCGCCGGTGTGCTCACCATCGCGCTGCCGGTGCCGGTCATCGTGTCCAACTTCAACTACTTCTACCACCGGGAGACGGAGCACGAGGAGCAGCTGCAGTACACGCACGTCACGTGCGGTCAGCAGCAGCCGCAGTTCGGGGAGTTCAAGAGGAGCGACAGCAGACCGTCCCTGTGCAAGTCCGACTACCAGGGCAGCGAGGACGCGGACTCCATCAAATACACCAACTGCAGCCCGCACAAAGCGTGCACCGGGAAGCTCACCGACGTGTGACCGAGCCCACAGCACGCGCCACCGGGGCGCGCAGAGGGAGCCTGTCCGTGCCATCACCAACATCCGTGCGCTCTGGTCCAGCTTCTTCCTTCTGCCCGCACGGAACCGGAGGATCCCACCCCGCTCCTCCACGCGGACCCGCCACGTGCAGCACTTTGTCTTTTCTCTTAGTAATTCAGTCATGTGACCCTCGAGATGAAGGTTTCAAGTTTACACTTCACTTCCTGTCGCTCTGCAGCAGAGACGCATGAGGACCAACTCCATCCAGAGCTACAGGCTGACACACGCACACGCACACCTGTTAATTCGGCCTCATGTACTTTCCAGTCCGGCTCCGGAGTCGGATCAGACGGAACCGGTTCTACTGTGACTCCATGTTTGGGTTCGAATCAGGCTTCTGCACAAAGAGCCTGCGAGACAAGAACAGGGCCACATGCACTGTGTTGTTGACGTGCACGCTGTTGTTAACGATGCACTGTGTTGTTGACGTGCACGTGCGCAGGCTTCAGGAGGTTAAACCTGTTTGTTATGAAAACCAGACGCAGCTTCTCCGATCCAGGAGCGCCCCCGCGTGGATGAGAACAGAAACTGCATCCTCTTCTGGCGGATGCAGTTTCTATAGCAACCTTCCACACTTGTCTGTATCGTCTGCCACAGGAACGAGAGGACGCAGGATGGAGGAGCAGAGCCTGGAAACCTCCATGTTGTGGAAGCCTCCATGTTGTTTGAGGAGCGAGACGTCGTTTCCATCGTCGACGGGAAACCGTCACATGTCATATTTACAAACAGTCGACGTGTTGAAGCTGCAGTTTATTCACTCTGAGAATAAGAATCATACACACGATCCACCCTGAGCTGCAGACACGAGAATCTTCTGTGTTTTAGGATTTAAATATATAAAAAACAACGATGAACACAGATCACAGACATCAAACTGAGGTTTTTAGTAGAAAAAACAAAACAGGATTCAAATATGAGAAAATAAGACAAATCCTCTGATTCAGGATCGGAGGAGCTGAACTAATATGAACTGTACAGACATTGATGTGAGAAAAACAAACACTGAGCTCATTCAGATGTTTAGATAAAGTATTTATTTAAATTCAAACTCAGTGAAAAAGCAACAAAACTTTGATATTTAGCTTCATAACCATGAAAACTCTATATATCCAGATATATGTATGTGTATAGAAGAAAAATAAGGACAAACTTAATTCTTTAATCCGTTAAAATGAAATTGACTGTGATTAAACTATTCACCCTCTGATGTTGAAATATTAAATAATAAATAAAGAATCACATCCACATGAAATTCAAATAGATGTTTTCAAAGTTCATATTTCAGAGCAATTTTTTAAATTTCCAGTTCAAAGTTACATTTTTGTTATAAAATTCATGTTGATTCCATAGACAAAAAAATACTGACAATCACAACTGATCAAATCAGCTCATGTGTCAGTTACACTCTTTGATTAATTAAAAACACTCAGAGTTTATTTCTTGACCCAGTTTCTTCAAACACAGTCGATCAGTTTCTGTTTGATTCGGATCTAATTTACTGAAAACACACAAACAAACAACAGGTCACATGTCGTCTGGGAGGTTTCCTCATCTGGACACACGGACACATCTGGACACATCTGGACTCCAGAGACGAATCTTTCCACCTGTTGATAAAAAATATGGAATTTTTGAAAATGATCTGACGGAATAAAAACAACAGACGTTTTTCCAGTGTGAAGGTCACATGGTCACATGGTCATGTTTGGATTATTATCTGATGGACGACGGACGACGACTCGTCCAAACTGAGGTGAGTCACAACAAACGGTTTATCAACATGTTGTGTTGATGTTTGGATGAATTCATATTTGATCTTTTTCCTCAGTTACTCACGTTTCATTTATTTTATTTTCTAGACTCGTCTTAAATATCTGACGTCACTAGTTCACTGGAAATATATCGATCGAACCAACAATTGTTTTATGATCAGCTGATCCATTAATTATCTTCTCAGGTAACTCACTGGCCTCCATCATGTGGAGAATCTGATCATAGAGATGCAGGAACAATGAACAATTACTATTCATAGAATATATTTTTATGACTCAAAACTCAAAACCAGACACAAATACTTTAAAGATAAAGTGTTGAGCAGTTTGTTTTCACTCACTGTCGAAGTCAAACTGAGGGAAAGTGTCCAGATGTTCGTTCACTCGTTTCAAACAGGCCTGATGTTACTCTGGAGCAGTACCACTGTGGGCCTGCAGGTGGCAGCAGCTGCATCACATCTGGTTTCAGAAAAGGAAGAAGAAGGATGATGTACAAGTTTTATTATAGGTCACAAATTAACTTTAAGAAAGAAAAATATAAAATAAAAATACTTACACAGGTATTTTTTATAGTAGCCTGTGAGGGAGGAGCCTCTGCATCTTTTAGGTGAGGATCTAAAGGTTGTGTGTGTGCAGGGTGTGTGTGTGCAGGGTGTGTGTGTGCAGGGTGTGTGTGTGTGCAGGGTGTGTGTGTGTGCAGGGTGTGTGTGTGTGCAGGGTGTGTGTGTGCAGGGTGTGTGTGTGCAGGGTGTGTGTGTGCAGGGTGTGTGTGTGTGCAGGGTGTGTGTGTGTGCAGGGTGTGTGTGTGCAGGGTGTGTGTGTGTGCAGGGTGTGTGTGTTCAGGGTGTGTGTGTGCAGGGTGTGTGTGTGCAGGGTGTGTGTGTGTGCAGGGTGTGTGTGTGCAGGGTGTGTGTGTGTGCAGGGTGTGTGTGTGTGCAGGGTGTGTGTGCGCAGGGTGTGTGTGCGCAGGGTGTGTGTGCGCAGGGTGTGTGTGTGCAGGGTGTGTGTGTGCAGGGTGTGTGTGTGTGTAGGGTGTGTGTGTGCAGGGTGTGTGTGGTGCAGGGTGGTGTGTGTGTGCAGGGTGTGTGTGTGCAGGGTGTGTGTGTGTGCAGGGTGTGTGTGTGTGCAGGGTGTGTGTGTGCAGGGTGTGTGTGTGCAGGGTGTGTGTGTGCAGGGTGTGTGTGTGCAGGGGTGTGTGTGTGGAGGGTGTGTGTGTGCAGGGTGTGTGTGTGCAGGGTGGTGTGTGTGACCGGGTGGTGTGTGGCAGGGCTGTGTGTGTGTGCAGGGTGTGTGTGTGTGCAGGGTGTGTGTGTGTACAGGGTGTGTGTGTGTACAGGGTGTGTGTGTGTGCAGGGTGTGTGTGTGTGCAGGGTGTGTGTGTGTGCAGGGTGTGTGTGTGTGCAGGGTGTGTGTGTGCAGGGTGTGTGTGTGCAGGGTGTGTGTGTGTGCAGGGTGTGTGTGTACAGGGTGTGTGTGCACGTGAACAGGTTGAAGGAACGAAACAATGAGACGCAGATGAAACTGATCAGACTCAGACAGGAAGTAGAGAAAAACAAAAGCAGTACACGTCCTGAACCACAAACATTCACAGAGCTGGTGCATTATGGGAACTTTGGTTTGTCTGTCTGTCTTTGTTTTTCTGTGACATAACAGAGAGCAGGAGACATGACGGTGTCACTGACCGTGTCCCCCACACATGTCCTCTCTGAACGTATGTGGGGACGCAGGTCGAGGTCAACATGACGGCCGAGTTTCACTCTGACAGCTGTTGTTAGCGTCTCTGTCAGCGATGAGAGAATCTGTCCGGCAGCTTCGAGTGGACCAAGATCAGACCAAGTGTGTGTGTGTGTCTGTGTGTGTGTGTGTGTGTGTGTCTGTGTGTGTGTGTGTGTGTGTGTGTGTGTGTGTGTGTGTGTGTGTGTGTGTGTGTGTGTGTGTGTCTGTGTGTGTGTGTGTGTGTGTGTGTCTGTGTGTGTGTGTGTGTGTGTGTGTCTGTGTGTGTGTGTGTGTGTGTCTGTGTGTGTGTGTGTGTGTGTGTCTGTCTGTGTGTGTGTGTGTGTGTGTCTGTGTGTGTGTGTGTGTGTGTGTCTGTGTGTGTGTGTGTGTGTGTGTGTGTCTGTGTGTGTGTGTGTGTGTGTCTGTGTGTGTGTGTGTGTGTCTGTGTGTGTGTGTGTGTGTGTGTGTCTGTGTGTGTGTGTGTGTGTGTGTCTGTGTGTGTGTGTGTGTGTGTGTGTGTGTGTCTGTGTGTGTGTGTGTGTGTGTGTGTGTGTGTCTGTGTGTGTGTGTGTGTGTGTGTGTGTGTGTGTGTGTGTGTGTGTGTGTGTGTGTGTCCGAGTGTCCGTCCACCAGATCCATGTGACGTGCTCCCCCAGGTCAGAGGTCACACTTATTTAAAGACTCTTACACAATGATCCCAGAAAACCTTGAGCAGCAAAACATGAAACCATCAGCTGCTGCTGAGCACAGGTCGCCATGGTAACGGGATCACAACACCCACATGACATCATCATGAAGTGATTCAGACACGAGGGAGTTTCAAGTTTAAAGTCTGGTTCTGTTCTTATGTCTCTTTAATAAGTTTGTAACTGTTGATTCTCATTATTTAAAACTTTGATTAAACCAACTTTATTTATGTACACACATATTTACTCTCATGGTCGTTGTTGTTGTCATGGTTGTTGTTGTTGTTGTTGTTGTTGTTGTCGTTGTACAGTGACAATCAAGATACAATAAACAGGAAGTGACGGCCACTGGTTGGTCGTGTCCTTGGCTGCAGCTTCCTCAGCGTGTGACTGTGGTGATGGAGATGACCTGGAGTGTGTGAGTGTGTGTGTGAGTGTGTGTGTGACTGTGAGTGTGTGTGTGACTGTGTGTGTGAGTGTGTGTGTGACTGTGAGTGTGTGTGTGACTGTGTGTGTGTGTGTGTGACTGTGTGTGTGTGTGTTCAGCTGAAGAGTGAAGCTGAACTGAGATCAGTGAAAAAGACTCTGACGTTATTAAAAACCAGAGTTTATCTCCAATATTCAGCAGGAAACTTTAAAACATGAAGAATTCTGAACCACAACAGAATGAATCACCGTGTGTGTGTCAGCAGGGGGCGCTGTTGATCAGTAACAGTAATCTTTTAATAAACATTAAATGACAGTAAATCTTTAAAATGCAGAAACACGTGTTATGCTGGGTGATAATTTTCATATCAGTCAATTACTTATTAATAATTGATTAATGTGACCTCATTATTTATTAAAAACAAGTTGAGTGATTTTCAATCATAGAAAAGAAAACAACAGATTTTAGAAATAAAGGTTATAGAGCAGCAAACACAGTAAAATACCTTCTGAATAACAGTGATCGTCTGTTTGTTTCCAGGTGAAAAACTTCCTCCACTTTCTCTTCACGACTCGATGCCTCGAGTTCAACACCTCTGCTTCTGTCCCTCCTCCTCTTCTTCATCTTCATCTTTCTTCCACTGACGAACGTGAATTAAAACCACACACTCAGCTATGAGACGCCTTCCGACAGGAGGACCTCCTGACTGGTTTTTGCACAGAGCGACGCTGAGGTACAACGAACGTTACTTGAATCATCGTGTGTTTACAACACGGAGTCGTCCACATGTTCCAGATGTTTCACTGAGGAACGGTCTGTTGCATATCATGTTCAAACCACGACTTATTACTGCATGCCTGGAAAGTAACGTGTCGACGGCTCAACCCAACAACACTGATCTGAAATATGGGAACAACAACAACAACAACAACAACAAGTCATCGATATCAAGTTTACTCAAATAATTCTGTTCGACCACTGGGGTGAGTTTCTAAATCTATATTTTTTAAGTATCATACTGTTATTTTTTTATGTTGAGAGAAATCGGTTAACTTGTGAATTATTTAGTAAACTTTTGCAGAAGCATTTAAAAAACGTTTTGGCTTCAGTGAAAACAAACGAGCTCAGATGAAAACACGTGTTTTTCCTGATGAAACCAACGAATGTGCTGAAAACAGGAACGAAGCAGCTGGAATGAAATTCATCGCTGACACTTTGTTTGATAATTCTGAATGTTTCTGATTGTGTTTTTCTTCTTTTTTTATCAGAATGCTGTAAAATCTGTTAAATCAAAACCATCTACCTCAGTGTTTGCTCATTATCGACAGAAGCTTTAACGACGTCATCTGAACACGGTCGTCAGACCTGGGGTTTTAATGTCTCTGTGATTTTCTGGTGCAACTAAATCAAGTCGAATAATTGATAAACTGCCATTTAGTAACTTAGAAAATGAAAATGTACGATCATCAAATTAACTGGGTTGTATAAACTTGGGTTTTATATTTAATTTGCACATTTTATTAACTTATTTTTCAAAGTCAGTGTGATTGAATGTCAGTGATATTGAATTAAAAGGCAATAATGTACTTCAGATGGTTTCCTGCCATCGAACCAAGGAGGCGGAGTCAGTTCCTCACAAACTTAAAAAGATTTATTCTTCACTGAAAAGTCGCCCGATGGTGTGAATTCAGTTTCAAGGTTTTTAACTTTACTCAGAAGAACACGTCTGAAGATGATGATGATTTTTGTATCAGACACAAAGTTCAGACAATTAAAGGAAAAGTTTCACATTTTGGAAAATCACTTTGTTAACTTCAAATATCCAGGTTGTGTTTTGATGAAGTCGAAACACAACTCCCAAAGTGTTGAACTTTGTTCTGAATCATCATGAAACACTAGTTTGTGCTCTCTTTGGTCGTCAGTGATGATAAGTGGAGGTTTGACGGAGGCAGTGATGAGCTGTCGCTGGACGTGAGCTGCTCGTTGTTCTGCATACTGTGTGTGCATTAATTATAATATCAATAATAATGAAAGATTTCCACTAATCCACCTACGCTCAGTTTTCATCACATCTTATTTTCATGCATCATCATCAGACCTTTTCACCAAACTCTCTCATTTCACGCAGAGACGAGACAAAGCAATAGAGCGAGAGTTTCCTGAGCTTCAGAGCTGAAGCTGCTTCCTGGTTTTCATTTCCACCTTTTGATTATTGCCATGTTTATTTTGACAATCCTCAACTGTGATCTATTTTTGATAAAATAAAACGTCCATCCTGATCAGTTTGGATCTTCATGTGTTTCAGACGACTGCACATGATGAGTCCTGTTCTGTTGTTGTGTGTTGTCATCAACATTCCCATTTGTGTGTGTGTGTTTCCCTTCATCCATCCTCAGTGAATTTAAGGAGGTTTTAAAGTTTCCTTTTCTCTTTGACTCCAAATAAAATCTGTTCATGGTTTGATAAACTTCCAGGTGAGTCAGTCCTCAGTAAGGAAACTGTATTCATGGGATCAATAAGATTTATGGTACTGAATTTAATATTTAAATATAATTAAACTACAAATGAAGTAATAATAAGATGAGAGGATCTTGATGAGGAGATTAAACGACGGAGGTTTTCATGTACATTCTTCAAGATAAGATTGTAGAGCTGCAACAAACAGAATCGTTTGGAAAGAAAAAAACAGCCACATCTTTGAGGTTTAATTAATTAATTGATTTAATTCATCGTCTTCATCTTTAAGGCAGAAGCAGCTGCTACAAGGTCCAACATGGATTCTATGTGTGAGTTTCAATTTGTCTCAATGAGCAGCCACATTAAACCAAAACGATCCTGAGAACAGATTCACAAAGATATTGAGATTAACTTGTTGATCTTGAGTTTCCAGGAGCTTGAAACCAACATTTGACCAGAATGAGGCACAAAAGAATGACAGAGGTAAAAGTTAAAGTAAAACTAAAGTCAGTGCAAATAGTCAAGTAGTCATTTATTTAATATCAAACTCAATGAAGAACATTGTGAACATGAGGAGAAGAGGAAAGAACCAGATGATATCATCATTTCAGACAACAAGGCATAAAAGACGAGAGAGAGAATCCAGGTTTGAACGTTTGTCCTCTTTTATATTTCTGTTCTTTCACTTCTGAACCAAACTTACAGACGTGCATCTCTTTATAAAACTATTCTGTGACATGTTGGAGAAGAGACTCGTCGTGTGAGGTGAAGCTGCAGAACGAGGACCAGCAGAAGTCATCAGAGACATTCAGTTACTCATTAATAAGCAATAATGCATGAAAATACAGCATCATCAGCAAATGTGACGTGTTGAGTTGTTTGTGCATAAAAAAGTTCACTGTGCCTTAAACATGACGTGATCAGTGAATAACCTGTGTGACGCACCGGAGGGACATGTGTACTTACTGTGTGTTAGAGCTGTGGGATGAGCTTAGGAATACTGTGTCGTACTTTAATGTGTTGACCGTATCGTCTTCCTGCTCGCTGTCTGGAAGAGGAAAGAAAACCTCCGAGGCCGAGCTCAGAGTCTAATCTTCTTCTGTTGCTACATCGTTGTTCAATCTTCAGGTGAATTTGATCTATTTAAGATTAATCAGACGGTATTAATACACTTAACAACACCCTGAAACAAAGTGACTCTATGATCTTGATGAAACTGTTTCCTCAGGATTATTAAGTTGTGATATTTGGAAGCCCCCCCCCCCCCTGCCTGTTTCACTGTCATTTAACTTTCAGCCCATGAAACTAAACGATTCATCGCATTTTCATATTCTTTTAAAATCGGTTTCGCTGTTAAATAATGACACAGATTATTCTTTTTAACAATTTCTAAATATAAGGAAACGTATATTTGCATAAAAGTACAATTGCTAAAATGAAAAAGGAAACGTGAACAAATTGGTGAAACTTGAGTAATAATTGAAACCTGAGATGAAAATCAAAGCTCTGGGAGGAGAAAGTGACATTAAATCGACTCTAAACTAATATCTGTCTCCAGCTTCATCAAGGACTGAGATTCTCCCGACTGGATTTTAAAGCAGTAGAAAGTCACAGTATCGACGTCAGTGTGTTGAAACTGAATCATTTTATTTGAATAAGTCGGACTCAGAGGAAACAAGAGGTCGACTTCATAAAGACTCTTATTGTGAAACAGCTGCAGTTTGTCCCGTGCGTTCGATTCCGTGCTCGTCTTCCTGCTTCTGTCCTGAAAACAGCTGATACAACGAAAATAACTTTACGTCTGTGAAACCTCAACTCGTGTTGAAAATCTCAAATGATAGATTTTATTTTTGGTAACTTGTCATATCTGTGTGTGTCGCTGTATGATGCGTGTAAAGTTAAATAATAAAGTAATATATATATATATGTGTTTGGTTTGAGATCGTACAAACTGTTTATGCACAACATTCTGAAAACTGGTTGTGCTTCATGTGGCCTTTTCTTTCTCTGTGATGTCCTGCAATGTTGTAAATGATTTGTATCATATGACATAATGTATATAAAGTTAACGAGGCTTTATGTTTCTACATTTATGATTAATAAATAAATGATCTGTGCTCAAACATAGAACTTTGTGTCTGACCCCTAGTGGCCGGAGGCGTCATGTGTCCTCATGAACACCTGAAGGGAATTTAACATCTGGTAAAGATGTCCACTCTGACAATGGACGAACTGAGGAGAACTTATTAGTCAAAGGTCAAAGGTCAAGGTCAATGTGACCTCACAAACACTTTGTTACCTTGAGAACGTCTCCAGAGAATCCTTCCAAATATTCACTTAGACTCACAGACGCACTGATTAGATGTCAAAGGTCAACGTGCGCTTATATTACCATGAATGCAACATGTCAGGAACCTGGAGGGACGGGTTCTACAACCACAGGCCGGGAATTACATTTTAAACACATCACTGAAGCAGTAGATTGTAGCTTTAGGTGTTTGTGTTGTGTTTCTTGTGCTGTGGGTGAAACACAGAAGTCCTGAAGTGACGTGTTGACGCCTGTTTGCAGAGTCAGAAGATCCAGGTAACAACCTGCTCCCTGATGCTGCTGCGTCACAGGCCTCATCCAAAAGTAATGACTCTGAGATCCATTACATCAGGATCCGGCTCCAAAGGGACTGTCTGTGTCTCCCTGGTTCACCTGGAGCTGCTCTGAGCCTCCAGTGTCAGAACAAGACTCAGGTACAGAATGAAACCAGTTAGCTTAGCTTAGCTTAGCTTAGCTTAGCACACATTCTATCAACAGAAGGAACGAGTGAACCTCAGACAAGATGTGAATTTGAGTTGTTTTAACATCTCCAGTAAAGTTTCCTCACAGATTCCCACAATGCATTGTGTTAACTTGTCGCTCTGCAGCATCGTTTGATCAGCGTCCGTCCGTCTGAGAGACGAGAGCTGTCGTCCTTTGTCTCTGAAACTCAGCTGCACTGCTCATTCATTATTGAGCCGGTTTCACTTCTCCTCTCGTGAGGGGACAATAACAGGAAGATACAGCAGGTCTGAGAGGACCAATCACTGTGTCCATGAGGACAACGTGAGGACACTAACCTTCTGGTGACCTGCAGGAATCACTGCAGAGGGCAGAGCAGTGAACCACGGTTATTAAGGTGGAAGCCGATGTTGTTATTTAAGGTGGAAGTTTCTGCACTGTTAACTTTTCAGGAGGGTGAGGCCGGGGGGGGGGGGGGGGGGGGGGGGGGGGTGAACAGGGAGCAGCTGGAGGGAGAGGTCATCAGAAGAAATGGGCTTCACCCTGTTTGTATGTCACTGTCTTTATATACAGCCTAGTCTCTTTCTTTCTGTCTGAATTTCATTGAGTCTTATTTCATTAAAACAATCAGTATAATCAGGATCAGCTTCACCACAGAGAAGATTTATCTACGCCCTCTCGGGGGTTGTGTCCGTGTACGAGCGGCTGTGACACGTATAATCTTTGCGTTACGAGCAGACATCGCTGCGCTTTATCACGCCCTGAAAGTTCTCTGATCCCTCACATCTCAGCCGGGATTAGCCCGTAATCCAGGACTTTCCCGTCCATTTGAAGATGGCGAGTGGCCGCTGGTCATTAATCTGGGTCACAGCCGGAGTCACCAGTCACATTACCCAGAAGTCACCAGGGCTCGTTTGCTCTCTTCGGCCTCGGAGGAAGCTTTTCGTCAGCTGACTCCCGGTCACACGGTCACATGACGACCACTGATCTTTTTTCAATTTCCACTCATTTCCAGGCAAATATCTGGATCAATGAAAATCTGTCAAATCAGTTTTCTTGGCAGATTCAATCTTTTTACTTGTGAATATGTTTCAGACGTAAAATCTCCTCGGAATAGATTCAGTTTGTAAGAAGACACTAAACCCTCAGAGAGGAGTGGACGTCTTCTGGGCTGTGAACCGTTCGTTCAAGTTAAAGATTCTGATGTTGAAACAAAGCTCAACACAGTTTTATTTTCTAGGAAACAAGTTTGAAATTTCCTTTGAAAAAACTATTTGAAATATTTAATGTAAAGTTCATTTTTATCTATGGTTTAATATTTTGTCTTATTTATGACAAATGACATACTTAAACAATCTCATCCGTCAAATACATAGTGGATGTTTTTGTATCATGTGTAACCAGAATATAAACATAAGGACCAGATGAAACATGTGAGTCTCTCAGCAGGAAGCAGGACGTGTGCTTCCTGCTGGGGAGCAGATCAAGGTCACTTCCTCTCTTCACACAAACTGCAGGGATCTTTCAGTTCTTATGGTTTTTTGGGTCGTACCATCAGTGTTCAGAGCCACGGGGGGGGGGGGGGACGTGCACATACAGCCGAGCACCTGTGTGCTTCTTCACAGACCGTGCACACGTACGCGTACACAGGACTGATTTCATACATTTTCATGCAATGGTTCTTTAGCTGCATCGCTTTCTCATTTAACGTGCACCACCCCCCCCACTGGATGGTAGATGGTGCAACCTGCCAGGACCCTCAGCAGAAATAGAGCCAGAATCCCCTCAAAGAGAGAGGAGCTTTCTAAAAATAGATCTCACACACACACACACACACACACACACACACACACACACACACACACACACACACACACACACACACACACACACACACACACGGTTGCAGTATGCAGGGATTCCCTGAAGGTCATGTTTGGTGCTTTATTATCAGAAGAAATGTGCGAACATACACAGGAGCAAACACATAAAAAAACAACTAGTGGCTACATGTACTTATAATAATAATAATAATAATAATAATAATAATAATAATAATAATAATAATAATGATAATGATTTACATTCAGAAATGAATATCTGAAGCAGATTACACGAGGTTCCTCTGAATAAAAGCTACAGCTCCTGACAGCTGGTGTTTCATTTAGTTTCCTGCTGTTCTGTCGACACGTCGTCGTCCAGATGTGAGAACAGCTCCTCCCTGTTTCCAGTCCTTATGCTAAGCTAAGCTAACCACATCCTGTTGGTCCTCAAGACAGAACAATACCTTTCATAACACGTATGTATAATGTTATAGAATATAATTCTATACATGTGGTTTATTACAGTGACCAGTGGCTGCAGTGTCCGTGTGAAGCAGCAGCTCCTATAGGAGCTAATGATGGTGTTAATACGTCCTGTCCTCCAGCTGTGGGGGGGGGGGTGGGGGGGGGGGTCCAGCAGCAGCCTTCAGGAGGAAGCTCATCAAACGCTGCCGTGCACTCGCTCACATTTAGATTCAAATCTCACTGAGTCTAATTTAAGATGTATCAGACTTTATCTAGATGTTGCTTATCTGTACAACGGTTTTATCTCTTCTCCGCTAATGTCTCACAAATCGGAACAAAAGAGGATTTTCCATATTAAAGCCACAGTTCCTGAATAATTCAGAGATGTTATTTTATTCAGTGTGGAAGGTTTCTGAAAATGGACGATTCCACGTCTCAGTCTCTCCTTCTCTGTGTGAATATCTACAACAACTCTGACGACATATCTTCTTTATTTGGAGGAAAATGATTCTGGACTTTTCATTGTGTTGATGCTCCTCTTCCCTGCTCTTCCTCCTCTGCAATTATCTGAAGACTCGTCTCCTCCGGCGTCGATACGTGGCTCCGCTCGCTGACTTACTGCCGTCCCAAGCGTCCCCATCGATCAGCTCATTGACGACGTGTCCCTCTCAGGTCAATGTTATAAAGATAAAACTGCTCTTTGGACATTGATGTGGTCAGATGATGTTTCTTTATTTACACTGAACCTTCAGACGATTGTCCCGTCTCGATGACAGATGATCCAGATGACAGCAGATAAATCAGATAACGGTCCCTGCGCTGCCCTGGGCCTTTGTCCCACTGATATAAAACACACCTCCTCTGACCATCATTCAGAAAGTCAATAGATTTGAGGCTGCAACAAAACTGATGCGATAATTTAAGTTGTTTTTGAGTTTGGTGTCATTTCAAATTCAAACTTGTAGCTGAGGCGGCAGCGTTTTCATCCAAGAGTTCCAGAGTGAATATGAAACCAGCGAACATGGAATCATTGACCGCTGTTTTTCCGCTGTGATGACACCTGAGGTGAATGTGTCTCGGGTTCTGGAGGACGAGCTTTTATTTCAGAAGGGTTATCATGAGGTGAAGCGTTTGGAGCTCTCTCATTGGTCACAGCTCAAACCTCCATTCCTGAAACATGACATCAGTGTTTTCTCAGCCTTTACTTTCACATTCCCTCCTTCATCAGCAGCGTCGCTCGGCTCCGTTATCTCGTCCCTCCCCCATCTGTCACTCCCTCTTCTCCTCGCTGGCTCTCCCATGACGTGACTCTAATAATAGCTCCCTGAAGTCGGGCCCCCAAGGGCCGTGTGTAGGTCTTGAAGGGCACTGCATGAATTGGCCACGCTCTTTCCCCTGCATGCTACGAGGCTTATAAATAGCTGTGGAGAAAGAAGGGGGATCTGCATAGGCGTTATATAAGCATCCTGTGAGTTCATGAATGGGGGGGTTGCTGGGTCCCTTCATAAGTCCTGCAGCTGCTGCTGTAAACACCCCCCCCCCACACACACTCATCCACGTGTGAATATGAAGAACAGAAAATACTATTCTCTCATTTCATCACCTCAGAAACAACTTGAGCTCTGACGTCATGAGAGAGAAAAGCTGAATCAGTTTGAATCCACACGTGTTGATTTTTAAATATAGATATAAACTCTGAATATGAAGGAAAACTTTGTTTAGCTCTTCAGACAAACTTTATTGTTTTCCTGCAGATTATCTCTAACGTATTTATTTCGGAAAATGTCTATACAAATATCTCAGGATGAAGAAGAGGAGCCGTAGAAGACGAAGACGTCAACTTGGAAACACGAGGAGGTTCCAGATCTTCTGGTGATGAGGGCCGACGCCGGTGTGGATGAGCTGTAAACAACAACACTGATCTTTCCACAGCAGAGTTTATACGTCATGTCCCGCCTCCTGCTGCTCTACAGGCTCCGCCCCTCGCCTGGATGTTCCCCACATGTTCCTGTTGGTGTGAACGAGTCGGACCCGACAACCTGCTTCGTTGACGACTGTATGACTGAAGGTTATTTTCTTTCTTTGCAGAAAGTGATTTGATTTTTATACTTAATTCCACAGAAAACAAAGCAGTTTACCTGAAGGAACATTTGTAGAGCAGCTGGTGAATCCACTGTCTGAGCTGCATCTGATCTGAAGGTGCGTGATGTTTGAATCGTGTCTCAGTGTTTTGTTCTGGAGCAGCGGGTTTATCTGATTAATATTTCATGTGGTTACATTAGATTTTCTCCATCTTCACCTTCCTCCCTCTCTCTCTCCATCTCCTGAGGATTTCTCTGTGAGGTGGAGAGCGAGGAGATGAGAGGGATGTAGGACGAGATGGTGGCTGTGGAGAGAGTAAAGGGGGAGAGGGGGAGGATGGAGAGAGCGATGAAGAGCCCGTGGAAATGAGGAAGGCTTAATGAGTATGTTGCCCCTGATTCTGGCACGAGCACGAAGCAGGAGATGACAGGACGGCGTGTTGCCGTGGGGGATGGAGCGTCGGTCTGCATGAAGCAGAGGCATCCCTCCTCGTCCCCCTCCTCGTCCCCCTCCTCCTCCTCTCCCTCCTCGTCCCCCTCCTTGTCCCCCTCCTCCTCCTCTCCCTCCTCCTCCTCCTCCTCCTCTTCCTCCCCTGATGCATAAAGACCAGAGTCCATAGCTCAGCCTGAAGACTGAACAGTTTAGATGTTCACTGTGTAAAGTTGTTTAGAATAAACAGATATGAATTGTTGTGATGTGGTCTGGTGACATCATGATGTTCTCCGACCAATCACTGCTTCCCGTCCTTTACGAGGAGCAAGACGTCACCAGAGGAAACGGCTTCTTCTCCTCTGACTGAGCGCTGTCGGCTGCTCCTATTGGTCAATGCTGGACATGCTTGTCTTTGTGTTGGACGTCATGAGGCGTCTCAAACATGGCGTCAGTTATCGGCTCCGTGACCACATGAGATAAAAGGATTGATCATTGTGCCTCAGGCCAAACCAACGCCGGACATTAATGAACTTAAAATATCCTGGAAGCTGCCGTCGTAAAGTGGTTTCACCTTTTTCCTGAAGTAACATTTAGGAAAATGTTGTGTGATGTTTCTGGAGAACCACACAGACAGAAGACTTCCTCAGGTCCTCAGCTACAAAACCGTCAAGTCTGAAGATGATCAGATGTCGAGAAAATCTAAAGACGGACGGACAGAGTCTCCTCAGTTCAGAGTTTGATTCTTCACTCACACACAAGAAGATTTCTCTCATGTTTCTCATCAACTCTCACAAAGAAGCTGAATGTAAAATAACTCAATCTGCTCTTTAATAAAACTTCTGAATTTAATGAGCAACACATTCATCTGAACTCAGTGAAATGTTCCGTGTTGACCGAGTGAGGACGAGCGCTTCAGGTCTTTGGGGATGAACTAATTATTCATGTGAATCTTGACGTCAGAGCTTCTCAAACCTCATGAACCACAACACGTGATCATTTTTACAGAGGATGTTGATTTAATTTGTCTGGGATAAGAACTTTAAAGTCGTCCTGATTGGTCGATTGGCCTCTAAAGCTCCGTATCCCTGTGATCAGCAGCGGATCGGTGTGAGCAGGTGAAGTTCACAGAGCGACTCTCAGTGACCGACTAACAAGCTGGAATTCAAAACAGTGTTCTGGCGTTCGCAGTGTAAATTAAGAAACTAATCCTCCGCCCATCGGTGCCAATCACTGGTTCCCAGCAGAGGAAGCTGAGGCCTTCAGGAGCTTAGTCACTCCCAATGTCAGCTGCTGATTGGCCGAGCAGCAGATGGAGGACAGGGGCTAAGAGCGCTCTCAAAGGTGCAAGTGCACATTAAACTTTCCACTTGGATTTTAGGTGCGGCTCTGTCTTCCATCTTCAGTTTCAGGGTTGGTGAAGCAGCAGCTGTAATCCGACACTCGGCCGGTTATAGCAGCGGCGGTGGCAGCTTCTCGTCCTTTGTGCCGCAGCGTTCTGCACGGATCATCTAACATGAGATAAAACACAGGCCAGGCAACGCCGTGTTTCAGGGAACGCCACAGGGATGAAACCATGTGTGTGTTCAGCACGACGTCAGCTGTTTGTCCACGTCACCGTCGTGTTTCCTGCGTCTCAGTTGCTTCCACGTTTTCATTTGTTTACAACACGTCGTCCAGCTGCTTTAATCCCTCGTGACTCACTGTGGACTTTGACCTGTGGACAGTTGATCACAGATGTGACTCTTCTAACAAACCCAACAAGTAGAACATCACTCAGGACAACTCTCACCTTCACCAAGTCTCCTGATGAAACCATCAATTTCCAAATCCATCAATTTAAGAACTGACAAACAAGCAAAGTGACAGCGGAGACACGAGCTCCCTGACAACGGTGATGATGATATGAAGTTTGTGGACTCAACAAATAAGAATTTGTGAGAATTTTTTCTATCTAATATGGGTCAAATGTCCAAAAAGGTCTTTAACCTACATTTCCCATAATGCAGCTGAGCAGCATCTGTTCTCTTTAGATCTCCAGATGACAGTTAGTGATGCAGAGTTTCAGGACATTCATTTCTCGTCCACGGCCTCAGACAGGGAAACAGTCGTCTGATGAACTAACGAGACTCTGGAGTCAACACTCGTGACCTTTGGTCAAAGAACTGATTCTACATCCTCTCTTCAGCCTGAACCAGATCTGTGTGATTCCTGACAAAGACATTGGCTTCATCTAAAGTCAAAGTGGATTATAATCCTGCACATTAAGCCTCTGGGGTCAAAGGTGATGAAAACATATGGACTGAAGCTCCTCATTCCTCTTTGCTTTCTGCAGATTGGCTGCACACTGAGCGAACACCAAGCCGTCTGTTTTCTGTGTACTTTACCGTGTACCGTGTACTTTGGACCTGGGGGTCAAACGTGTGGAGGATTATTCAGCTCACAGGTGCTGCTGAGTCCTGGAACTCCACATGTTTCAAACACTACGGATCATCAGTGACTTTTATTTGTGTGTTGGTCACTCAGAGATGAGTTCTGTTCCACTGGCGTCTCTTCGGACTAAATTTAGTTTTGAGGAATTCACCACTTCATGCAGACGACATTTGGTTGGAGCAGCCGTGCAGCAGAACGTCTCCCAGCTGTCGGACAGTCCCAGTGACAAACTAATACTGGAACTACAAATAGACCTTCATCTGCACCACAGACTCACACACAAGGACACACTCCTGTTACACAAAACAGACTTTAACACATATTTACCTTTTCTGTTCCTTTCCTGCTAGATGCTTTTAATTTGAAGCAGAACCTTTGTTTTGAAATGTTGCCAAACTCGTCGTTGGAGGTTTAACACGAATCAGGGAAAAGAAAAGAAACTAGAAATCATTCAACCGTTATTCAGACGGCTGCTTGGCCCTGAGGTTCTTTGGTCCATGTCCCATATGCTAACATGGAGGAGGCTGGGTTTATGACCTGTAATGCAGCCAGCCACCAGGGGGCGATGGAGGCGCTTTGACTTTATTTTCGTAAAATACATACTTAAAACATACTTAAGGGTTGATAAAACTACAGAAGTTAATTAAAACCATCTGTCATTTGGTGTAAAGCTGTTATTTCATCATCTGAACAGAAGAATCTCTTCATCCATCTTTGTTTCTGTGTTATTAATAAAACTGGGACGGTTCCTGCTGATCTCCCGGCTTCCTGCCGACCGCTCGTCCGTCTGCTGAGCTTCACTCCTGCTGCCAACAAACACCTCTGACCTGCTGATGTACAACTGCCCCGAAGAACCAGGATTCAACCAGAACAGAAAACTGAACCAGAACAGAAAACTGAACCAGAACAGAAAACTGAACCAGAACAGAAAACTGAACGAGACGTTGGAGGAGGAGCTGTCCGAGGTGCTGAATGTCAAAGGTCTCCTACAGCTTCCTTCTGTCATCACTGATTTATTTTTACAGGAAAAACAAAATGATTTTCTGTAAAAGACTAATAAAAAAAAAAAATAAACTCTTACACAGATTGTGTTGCTTTTATTTTGGAGCTCAACCCAATGTCCAAACCTTCAGTGAACAGCGGATCAATAAGCTCTTACGTTAATATTCAGCTTTAACCCTTCGAGGTCCATTCAGCAGCATCTCATCAGGATTCATCATGAATTCACTTCATATCATAAACGGGACAGAAAAACAAGAAATGTACCTCATCCTCACATTCACCTCGTCTCCAGGTTTAATGAGGATGTTGTTGAATATTCATTTTATTTAAAGCTGCCTTGTAAAAACTGTCTTCAGGGTCAATAGATAGGAATCGATGGGCTCAGAGCCACAGACGTATGATAACACCAGACTCCTTCTGTACAGGTGCCTCAGAGCTGCCCTGAATGCAGAGGAGAGTTCTTAAATGAAAGTCAAGCTTCTGACTAAAACCTGCTGATTTTCCTCTGACGTCTTTATTTCTATTTTAAGCCTCGTGAACACACGAGTTTCCGTATCTGAATTTTGAAGACGGTTGATAAATCCTCTGCCAGTAAAAGACATATCTCCCGTGAACAGAGCGTCTCAGACTTGAGCGTCACATCACAGAGCTGCACTCACTCGTCCGCCCTGACTCACAATAGAGGTGAGATTAACGTCCTGTGAATTCACGCTGAGTCTCAGAAGCTCAGATAAAGTTGAAGCTTCGCAGCGTCTCCAGGTTTGAGTTTTATAATGAAGTAAATCCTCAGTTATCAGCACACGTGTTCAAATCAGGTGGACGACAGCTGATTGACATTTGGACTCAAGCTGCATCAGACATTTATTCATGGTTTATATGAGCAACAAAGTATTTTTATTGCTGTATCCGATTACTAAATGCTACGCATCAGCAAGATGCAATACAGACAGGAACAGTAGGGGGCAGTGTAGGGGTGGACGTGAATTTCCAGTTTTTAGTCACAAACTGCATATCCAGCTCTGAGTTGTGTGGTGCGCCCTCTTGTGGAGTACTCCTGTAACATGTGTGGACAGTACGTGAACCATCATTATGCTTCTGGTCGTTTATGAAACAGGAAGTAAATCTGTGGCCTTAGTTTGATTTACATGATTTCTGAAGAATACATCTTAATTATAGAAATAGGTAAATCAGAGGAGTTTGATTGAAGCTCTGTTGTCTTTTTATTTTAATTATTCACTTACATTTCCTGTACTGTTTCCCTTTGTTCTGGCAGCATTGCGCCTCCGTACCTCGAACCTGGTATCAGCTGATAATGAAGGTTATTGATCCACCTTCAGTCTGAAGCTCACTTCAATCCTCCGTCACGTACTTTGACACCAGAGACACAAATTGATGCTTTAAAAAAAATAAAAAATGGACCTGCTGTTTTCTCCCCGTTACCATGGCAACATGGAGAGAGTTAGACCAACAGGCAAAGTGCTCCAGCAGCCAATTACAGAGAGTTTGAGCCACTTCCTGCTGCAGATTCCAGGAGTCAGAGAGCCAGCCAATCAGAACCAGAGAACCAGAGAACCAGAGAACCAGAGAACCAGAGAACCAGGGAACCAGAGAACCAGGGAACCAGAGAACCAGATAACCAGGGAACCAGGGAACCAGAGAACCAGAGAACCAGAGAACCAGAGAACCAGGGAACCAGAGAACCAGGGAACCAGAGAACCAGAGAACCAGGGAACCAGGGAACCAGAGAACCAGAGAACCAGGGAACCAGAGAACCAGGGAACCAGAGAACCAGGGAACCAGAGAACCAGAGAACCAGAGAACCAGGGAACCAGAGAACCAGGGAACCAGGGAACCAGAGAACCAGAGAACCAGAGAACCAGGGAACCAGAGAACCAGGGAACCAGAGAACCAGAGAACCAGAGAACCAGGGAACCAGAGAACCAGGGAACCAGAGAACCAGGGAACCAGAGAACCAGAGAACCAGAGAAC
Organism: Verasper variegatus; assembly: GCA_026259375.1. NCBI lineage: Eukaryota > Metazoa > Chordata > Actinopteri > Pleuronectiformes > Pleuronectidae > Verasper > Verasper variegatus. Next base: position 577,716 of record CM048058.1, read on the forward strand.
CAGGGAACCAGAGAACCAGGGAACCAGATTCAGATTCAGATCCACATTCAGAAGCTGCAGGAACATATTGAACTCGTGGTTATATAACCTGATGCAGAGGAATCATGTTTGTGACCATGAAGCTTCTTTATCACAGATGTTTGATGAATCGTGCACAACCACACACACACACACACACACACACACACACACACACACACACACACACACACACACACACACTCGTATATAAGCGACTGGAGAAGTGACTGTGTTACAGTCTGTCTGCATTGCGTCGAACCCCCCACCTCCTCCTCCCTCTCTCTCGCTCTCTGTCTCTCTCTCTCTCTAACCCCTCCCTCCCTCCCTCCCTGTGTCCTTCCCTCCTTCACTCCTTCCTCCTCTCCTCCTGCAATATGCTTCTAAATGATCGCAGACGCGTCCTCCTCCTCTTCCCCGGTTCGAGGTGTTTTGAATAGAAAACCCCAGGAGCCGCTGAGCTGTTTGTGCTGATGCTGCAGAGTCCGCTCCTCTCTGCTCCCTCCATCCTGCTCCTCTCGCTCCCTCTCTCTCTCTGCGTCCTCCTTCTCTCCAGCATGATTTTCATTAAAAGCTGTCAGTGCGGGTTTTTGCTGCGGAGCCGCGGATCTTCCTCCTCCTCCTCCTTCTCCTCCTCCTCCTCCTCCTCCTCCTCCTGCGGGCTGCTCCGCTCGACGCTGAAAACCAACACCAAGAGGATACGGATGTTGACCAAGACAACATAGTCTATTAATATTTCAGAGATACTGTAAAGCGATATTAGAATTAAAGCCAAGTTGCGGTGAGGACGTTCCACCTCCTGTTCTCCACCTCAGCGCAGGTACGCTTTTATTTGACGTCTCCATCTTTGAGCATCGGATGTTGTGTTTAGACTGAATTCATGTGTTCATGTGTGAAACCTTCATGTGCCCGGACTGTACTTGATGCATGAGTGAAACCTGACGTGCGCGCAGAAGCAGCGCAGCGGCCCCGCAAACTTGATGTATGCGGTAAAAATACAGCAGATGCAGCTGCTGCGTGATTCTGCTGCTGCTGACAAACAAGAAGCTCTGCAGAGGAGCAGGAGGAGAATGAATGAGAACCAGCAGACTGATGGTGTGTTTGTTCCAGGTCAGATGAAGCTGTGAGGGGAGGATGTTCAGCTCGGAGATGATGGAGATGATGGTGATGGAGAGGGAGGCTTTGCACAGCTCCTGGTCTCTTTAGGAGCTTCTGCCCTCCGACCTGCCCCACCTCCCTCCCCACTTCCTCACACCACTTCCTCTTCCTGTCTGCCCAACCCCCCCAGGAAGGATGACTGTGGTGTCCACAGACAACATGGATGAGACCTCCACCGTCCCGGGTCATCCACAGGACCCCTACCCGCCCGATGACGACCACGATGACCACGACTGCTGCGAGCGGGTCGTCATCAACATCTCGGGGCTGCGCTTCGAGACCCAGCTCAAAACCCTCGCCCAGTTCCCAGAAACCCTCCTCGGGAACCCTAAGAAGAGGATGCGCTACTTCGACCCCTTACGAAACGAGTATTTCTTTGACCGGAACCGACCAAGCTTTGACGCCATCTTGTATTATTACCAATCCGGGGGACGGCTGAGAAGACCGGTCAACGTGCCTCTGGATATGTTCTCAGAGGAGATTAAATTCTACGAACTCGGCGCAGAGGCTATGGAGAAATTCCGTGAGGACGAGGGGTTTATTCGGGAAGAGGAGCGCCCCCTGCCGGAGAAGGAGTTCCAGCGGCAGATCTGGCTCCTCTTCGAGCATCCGGAGAGTTCTGGCCCGGCACGGGGGATCGCCATCGTCTCTGTGATGGTTATTCTTATTTCAATAGTCATATTTTGTTTGGAGACACTACCTGAGCTGAAGGAGGACGCCAGCGGCCGCATGCAGGTGGTAGGAAACACGACTGTATTTTATAAACCCAACGTCCTCACGGACCCTTTCTTTGTGGTGGAGACGCTGTGCATCATCTGGTTTTCCTTTGAGTTGATAGTTCGCTTTTTCGCTTGCCCCAGCAAAGCAGCGTTCTTTAAAAACATGATGAACTCTATCGACATTGTGGCTATAATCCCGTACTTCATCACACTTGGCACAGAGCTGGCGGACGACCAAGAGAACAAGGAGGGTAAAGGAGGAGGGGAGCAGGCCACGTCTCTGGCCATTCTCAGGGTGATCCGCCTGGTGAGGGTCTTCAGGATCTTTAAACTGTCCCGACACTCCAAGGGGCTCCAGATTCTGGGGCAAACTCTGAAGGCCAGCATGCGGGAGCTGGGCCTCCTCATCTTCTTCCTCTTTATCGGCGTGATTTTGTTCTCCAGCGCCGTGTACTTCGCAGAGGCCGAGGAGAAGGAGTCGTTCTTCACCAGCATCCCGGACGCTTTCTGGTGGGCGGTGGTGTCTATGACGACCGTCGGCTATGGGGACATGTACCCCGTGACCATCGGAGGGAAGATCGTGGGCTCGCTGTGCGCCATCGCCGGCGTGTTAACCATCGCGCTGCCGGTGCCGGTCATCGTGTCCAACTTCAACTACTTCTACCACCGGGAGACGGAAGGCGAGGAACAGGCCCAGCTGCTCAACGTTAGCAACCAGAACCTGGCGTCGGACACCAACTCCAGTCGCCGCAGCTCGTCGGTGGTCAGCAAGTCGGAGTACATGGAGATAGACGAGGACATGAACAACAGCATCGATAACTTTAGGGAAGCGAACCTTAGAACTGCCAACTGCACGGCTCCGAGCCAGAACTGTGTGAACAAGGGGAAACTTCTCACCGACGTGTGAGGCAGCGTCTGTCGCACCAGTGTAAATATTGTAGAAATATCTGGATGCTTTATCTCCATCGGTGCATTTTATTCTCTTCTTTTGCATAGATACATTCAAACATGTGTGAAGACTCATAGTTTCCAGGCTCACATGGTAAATTTGTACAAGTAATTTCATCCAAAAAAAACTAACAAGGGATTAGTTTGGCAATAGGACAAAGATCGGCAGGTGTCAGGGAAGATTTTTGATAAATTATTGTATTTATTTAGTTGCTTTTACCTTTGAAATCCTTAATTCTGCAAAAAAGAATTAAAGCTGAACAACATATTTTGCACAGGAACGACCAGTTTGTTAGTTTTCATGATCTCCAGAGGTCAGTCTTAAGGAAACAAGTCTGAGAACGTCACGTGACCTTGACCAGGGACAGGGTATTTTTGGCCATGTTGCACGTGGACTTACTTTAAAGTTAGAGTGTTTGAACACAACCTGGTGTTAGCGTCAAAGTCTCAATTTCCTTTTCTCTGCAGCTATTTGCTATCTGCAGCAAAAGGAGCAGAATAAATCATTTAAGAAACAAGCACTAGTAAACTTGAAGGAACCAATTCAGACAAGATAATGCAAGTGTATATCTGCACAGCCTCTTAACGAGAAGACAATTATTTCAAAGTGCTTTACCTGTGACCAAAAGGCATAAAGAGCAAGAGACAAAGTGACGTAAAAACACACAAACAGGGTTTAACAACAGTCAAATAGAAGATAAAAGCAAGTTTGTGTGATTTAGAACAGATTCAAAAGAGAAAAAATAAATGTTTGAATGACCAAAGTGAGGAAGAGAATCTGAATATTCAGAGTCTGATGAATTTATTCACTGTTGAACACAATAATTTATCAGTAAATCTCCTCCACACCTTCCTGGCTTTGTACCACAGACTCAAGCTTTAGGATAAAAAGACGTGCTAATGAAACAAGGCCCAGCTGAGAGGGAAGAACCTGTCGGAGGACGACTCCCTGAGGAAACACGTTGCAGTGGATTACAGTGGACACGTGTTCTTCTGCGGCACATCCAGGGAACTTTTACCTTAACGCCAGATGTTGATTGAAGTTTTTCAGGCACCTTATGAGACACACAGGAGACGTGTGCCGAGCCTTGTGGAGGATTATCTGCACTGCTGCTACAGGTCGGCTGGAGGTTCCCTGTACGATGCCATGCAACGCTCCTTTATATAAAAGCATGTGGAGACTCTCTTCTCTCTTATATCGGCATGCACAAGATGTTACCTCATTTTTATTTTTACAGTCCTTTCTTCTTTGACCTTCATCTTCTCCTTTCGGATTTTTTCTCTCATTTGTTTTCACCAAAGTGCACTGCTATTTATTATTGTTTAATTTATTTCAAAGCATTTAAGTGTTGAATGTTAAAAATCATTATGGGAACAGGAACACTTCTTTTTCGAAGATCACGGCATGTCAGAATACTAAAGCATTATGGCCTAATTAGCTATGGTATAGCTACGTATACTCAATGCATGATGTCAGTATTTAATTGCTTGCAGTTGTGGAGGGACCTCGGAGCTGGTGGACGATGCTGCTCCTCACTATTGTCAAGCTAACAACAGGATATGGTGCATGACGGAGCTGAAGGCCGGAAGGGACAAAAAAGAGAAAAACAACAAAAAAAAATCACAAGAGACAAATCTCTTTAAAAGAAGACATTTCAGAAGTTACATCCTCCTCTTTGGTTTGTTTAAAGCTCTGATCTTTGACGATGAAGTGCATGGGATCATGTTATGTGATTTGTGACCTCGTTTGCCATTTGATCTTTTAGTTAAAAAGTTTCAAGAAGGAAAGCAGTAGTATTTAACAAATTTCAGAGATATTATCTAAAATTAGTTTCTAGTGCCTTCAACCCCGTCTCATTATTGAATTGACTAAAGTGCCTCCCGTTACAACAGAAGACAAAGAGCTTACAATGTGCAGCTTCACTTCTCCTGCCATCAAGATGCACTACTCCCTGCACATCTGGAAAACAAGAGGGGTCCATGTACACAAGGAAAATATTCATGGGCCACGGTTATTGGACCTAACTCCTGGTTGATGACACACGGCTGCAGAGCACGATTAACAAAACCCATCCTTTCAAATCAGGAAGATGAAAACGTGGTAGAGACGTCGTAAACACAACGTTAGTGAAGCAAAGTGCGTCACAAACACCGGGAGCCTCCGAATACTTTCAACTTCAAACTCTACATGAATCATGTCGTCCAAACTGAAGCAGACACATGAGTCAGTTGCTGGATCAGCTGTTGTAGCTGACGACATATTGACAGATGCTAACTGAGAAGCAATTTACTGAGAAATCCGGTTATTGGCTAATGAAGCTAGCTGTTTTATCAGCCATCTGGCAATTTACCAATTTAAAGTCTTGCCCCTGAACTAGAAGCTGACAGGAGCCGGTAGCTTTTAACATGATCAACATTTGATTGACAGCAGATTTCTGTTGGAACAGAAGTAAAACTCAGAATCTAAAAGTCTCAAGAGGTTTTGTGTGGTTTGTGACAGCAGCTGAGTGTTGGGTCCTTTGAGCTGTTTGGATTAACATGGTTCAGATCATGTTCTGAAGCTAATTCAGGCTCCTAATTACTCTCTTTACTTCACTTGGACAATTTGAAATGACTAATGGGAGTTTATGTGGAGAGCTCTGGAGACCTTGGCCCAGTACGTCATTCTGCTGATGGTGCTGGGGACTAGTTTCAGTGGTGGATGGATTTGCAGCAGCAGTGTGTGTGTTCATGGTGATGAAGGAACATGTCACACAGATCACTGATTTCACTCTGTACACGACATTTAAGATGTTAGGAATGTTTTGAAATGTCACCATTTATATTTTAATGTTAAATATTGTCAGTTGCAAAAACTTGCACATGACCTCAGCTCAACAAACTTAGAGATGGACTCAGATCTGCAGCGTAATCATCAGCAGCAGCTTCCCCTGCTCACGCTGCCGGAGGCGACTGTGAGCTGAGCTGAACAGCGCCCCCTGGCTGCTCTCAACACTGCCGCTCTCTGGTTACTGGGACCAATATCTTCTGCTGAATATCACATCTGCTCTTTGTAGAATCATATGGACACATGTTACTATGTGTGGGTCACAAACACGAGTCTTGAGTCACGGGCTGTTTTGTGGTTCATCTCCCTCACTGCTGCTGCTTCTCAGAAAGAGCTGCAGTGTCTGTGACGTGTGATCCCGACTCGTCCTGCAGCTCAGTGATCGAGGCTGAAGAAATGATACAATAAGAGATTTGAAGGATGCTGCTGCTGTGCAGAGATGTGATGGACGTGAGGGTCGGTGTTTCCTCTGCAGAGCTGCTGAACATCACCACAGGCGCTAGTCACTCTACACGCCTGCAAAATGGCGCTGCTGCTGCTGCTGTGTTGTTTTGCAGTGAGAGAGGAGCACATGTCTGTGTGAGGGAGTTTCCTGTGGACGACGACGAGACGATGGAATCACTGACCCTGAAGCTTCTGAGACACTCAGTGCTCACTGAGGCTGACGTGAACTCAAGGAATCCACATTACATGTGGATTCACTGCTGGAGTGAAATGTCTCTTACGTGTTCGTCCTGAATATTCCACATTTTCAGTGGTGCTCACGTTTATCAACGTTACCTTTTAATTCACCTCTGACTTCTCTAAACTCAATTAGGGATTTGTTGACAGGGAGGACGTCTTTATTTGTTAATCTGTCGGATCAGTAAGAAGATGAGCTCTAATTACTTGTTGCTCCTGGACGTTTTTTCAGTGGTGTCATATCATTTTTTCTGTGCTGAAGTTGATACAAAACTGAGAACTATTATCACATGACCAAGTAAAGTTTCCAAAAGATCCAGATGACCACTTCTCTCTGGATCCGTCCTGTAGCTTGTCTGTGCTGAAGCTTATCACGAACAATGGTTGCATTTAGCTTGGTGACCCCTAGTGGCTGCAGTTGTTATGACAGGAGCAAAGAGGGAAGTCAGGTGACATTGTGTGAAGACAGAGTTTGTGTTGGGTCAAGTGTCGATCGATGGGTCAAAACAGAACTGATTCATTTCCATCGAGCAACAGTCGATGTTGCTCCATGTAACCATGGAAACAAACATTCTGTGAAATCTGTAAATCCTGTGAAGCTGCTGTGAGTGAGTGACATCATCGTGCATGTTCAGCTCAACTGGGACATGTGGTTTGACTGGTTTTACTGGTCAGTGCAATGAGAATCCGCTGTGTGTCATCAACCTGTTGAAAAGGCCCATTTTACAAACTGCTGTTGAACGTGTGATGAAAAAAATCCCTTTAATCAAAGAAGTAAAGAATAAAAACAGGTGCTACGTGTTCGACACGTTCCACAGGAGAGCAAATTAGAAACTTCTCTTTCCAATTCGTGACTCAGATCCACGTCAGGGTAGTCGGTCGTCTTGTGGTTTTCATTTCTGTTTGTTCACAGTTCGTGGTGTTTTCACTGTAGAACACTGAAGGGACCAAATAATGTTTTCTAGTCGTTTCTTATCATCAGAGCAGCTCAACGGACGAAGATTCACAAAACAAGAACTGTTTTGTCGATGGATGCTCGTGTGTCATTTCTTTTTTAGAAAATCATTTTGTTTGATATGCAGCACACAGGGAAATCACTGACCCTTTCAAATTAAAGTCCAGGATTTTTATTTACACAGAATATTGTCATTTTACAAGCTTTCAACTGCCAAGTGTCAACTGCTGAATCGATTTCTTCTCATGTGATTTATCTCTAATCGGCTGCATATCAACCACTTCTCCTACATGTGTTCTGTTCACAGGATATTTGGAAAATCATGTTTCATTGTTGACATGTGTGATCAATGTAGAGTTGAAGAAAAGATGGGAGGAATCACTTAAATCACTTAAAGCTGCATTAGTTGATTTTAGTCTCTTTCAAAATGTTAGCAAACCTGTAAATGGAAGAACCGGGAAATTCATCAATCAATTGAAAACTGATCAATTGAAAAACTATAAGAGTAATAAAGATTAGTGCAGCTTTAACTGACACTTTTATTTCAGGATTTCAGAGAAATTCAGAAACTGTGCATCGTGTTTCACAAGTTTTCAAAGGGAAGTTTTTTTAAATGTCACAACTCTGATAATGATGATGATGATGATGATGATGATGATGATGATGATGCACAGACGAATTTCAGGTATGAAAATAGTCTTGAGGTGCAAAGACAAACTGACGTCTCATCGTGCACGAGGGACACGATCATATCATTAAAGTAAATGAATGCTGCTCCGGTGAGACGTCATCATCAGTATTATCGTTGCTCCACGGTTTCTCTCTTCAGAACATCGTTTTTTTAAGGCTCTATTTTTAGCCGGAGGTTTATTTTGGGACTCGTCGGTTCAGTTCGTCTGTTCCCTCTCGTCCTAACTCACAGTGAGAAGCCAAAGTCTCGTCCTGACCACGACGACTGAAACAAGAAAAGAGAATAAATGAATATGTAAAAAATGAAATGTGCTCATCACTGGGTTGTTTAAAACCCTGGAGTCGCTCACTTTGCAGTACGTCCACTCTCTTTATTCATGGTTCTCGCTGCCGTACGCAGTGTCTGTCATCTGTTGGTGAGGCATCATCGTCTGTAACCTATGCAAGGTTAGTCGACAAGTTATGTCCATTCTGACGTCATCATATTACAACAGTTTCAATAAATTTTGAAAGATATGACTCTGCTGTTTGTTGATTATTGAAGGTTCAAGGTGGAAAATGTTCTCATGCTCTAATCAAACATGTCCTCAGACTGTCCATCGCTGCAGCTCCTCTTTCAGCCTCTGTCTCACTTGGTTTTAGCGCCTGTCTCTTTAAGACCCCGCCTCCTAAAAGGCCCTGCTCTGATTGGTCAGCTGGTTCCCTGTGTTGTGGTTCTGTGTGTTTACACCTGAACTGTCATGTGGTCAACAACCATCCAATTACATTCTTCATGCAGGTGCAGCAACAGTAGTCGTGTTTTAATCCAAGACAAAGACCTGCGTTGACAATCTGTCGAAGTCCAGGAGCAAACAAACGCTGGAGCACGTGTAAATGTGACCTTACTAAAATAGTCTGGCATGTGAAGCAGCTCAGTGTCAGGACACGCTGACCCGGGCCGACTGCACCAACATGATCACTGACACGCCACAGGAAGAGCAACAGACTCTAATGTGGAAAATTAATATATCAGTTTCTGATCCAGTCAAAGAAGCAACAACTCATTAATGGTTCTTTAAGCTTCCACCATCAATTATTCAGAAACTGAGTCGTCCTCAACACGTCCCTGTTGGATGAGGAGGAAGTAGAGAAGTAAAGAACAGAAGAAGAAGAAGGGGAGGCGGAGTTAAGGACGTGTTGCTCTGGATGTTCTCTGGAACTCTGTGAGGTCATGTGACGTGTTTCCAGGTGAGTTTCAGTGGACGGAGGTTGTTTCTGTCACCAAGCTGAACCACAGGTAGAGTGTGGCGAGGGGCCGGTTCTCCGGTTCTCCGGTTCCCCGGGGCCCTCTACCTCTCGCTGGTCTGGTGGAGGCAGCTGCAGTGCGGTGATGCGGCGTGAGGCCTCTCAGTGTTGTTGTGCAGCTCTTGTGTCTGTTGAAGCTGTTTCTGTCGTATTCTTAGCTCAGTGGAGAATCTGTGACTCAGTGTGTTCTCTGCAGCCCACAGACTCTGCAGCACTCTGAGGCTCCAGAGCTTCTCCCCGTGTGGAGATCAGGTTTTTAAAGAATGAAGCTGCACACGTATGAGCTGCAGCAGCATCACGCCTCATTGTACAGTACTTTCTCGTCTACATGTGAAGCTGTTCTCAGTTCTCTCCTCAGCGTCTCCGCTGCTTCTGAATCCTGTTGATTTGTCTGTTTTTCACAAGGAGGATTTTTGTTTGTATGAATCATAGTGAGGCTGCTGCAGCACTGCAGTGCTACAGTAGATGTTAGTGAGACTCATGAGAGAGGCAGCCCAGGGCAGAGAGCATGTTGGGTGAGTGTGGGTGGACGAGTGAAAACACAACACACTGAAAGATCAGGAAAACGGGAAGAGGAGGAGATGCTGGGTCAGACCTGCACTGAAGTCCTGATGTGTTCCTGACGTGTTCCTGACGTGTTCCTGGCGTGTTCTGGAGGTTCTGTATGTCTCTTTTTGACCTGTGTCACATCCTTCCAGCAGCTCTGTAGAAATCAGTTTTTGTGTGATGCTGCTGACTAACAAACAAACGGTGGTAACACATTTGGAATCTGTGTGTTGCTCAATGCTCAGCGACACCACCTGAGTTTGTGAAGCTGGAAATCGTTCACTGGGTTCAGGTGGATGCATCATTGGCACAAGCTGCCAACACCCACTTCACCCTGCCCACGCGCACAGCATCATCCTCCATCTCGCTCATACAGTCTAACCTCATGGCCCGGCCGTCTCCTCGAGTTTCATTTTCCACTGCAGCGTTCCAACTCTTACCTGAGTCCCTGTATTCAGGCAGAGAGGAGGCGAGACGGGGGGGGGGGGTTTGGACCAGCCCGGGCGTCACCAGACAGCAGAGAACAAGCAGGAGGCTCATTGGGTTTCATGACTTCCTCTGCAGCTCGGAGCGCCAACGTCCATATGGACTCACAGCGTGAAGAGGCCCCGGCCGGATCAGGAGGCTTCTGCCTCCAGAGGGAGAGAGAAGAGAGAGAGAGGAGAGGAGAGGGAGAGGGAGAGAGAGAGAGGAGAGGGAGAGGGAGAGAGAGAGAGGAGAGGGAGAGGGAGAGGGAGAGAGAGAGAGGAGAGGGAGAGGGAGAGAGAGAGAGGAGAGGGAGAGAAGAGGGAGAGAAGAGGGAGAGAAGAGGGAGAGAAGAGAGAGAGAGGAGAGGGAGAGAGAGAGAGAGAGAGGAGAGGGAGAGAAGAGGGAGAGAAGAGGGGAGAGAAGAGGGGAGAGAAGAGAGAGAGAGGAGAGGGAGAGAAGGAGGGAGAGAAGAGGAGAGAGAGAGAGAAGAGGAGAGAGAGAGAGAAGAGGAAAGGGAGAGAAGAGAGAGAGAGGAGAGAGAGAGAAGAGGGAGAGAAGAGAGAGAGAGGAGAGGGAGAGAGAGAGAGAGAGGAGAGGGAGAGAAGAGGGAGAGAAGAGGGAGAGAAGAGAGAGAGAGGAGAGAGAGAGAGAGAGAGAGAGAGGAGAGGGAGAGAAGAGGGAGAGAAGAGGAGAGAAGAGAGAGAGGAGGAGAGAGAGAGAGAGAGAGAGAGGGAGGAGGGAAGAAGAGGAGAGGAAGAGGGAGAGAGAGAGGAGAGGAGAGGGAGAAGAGAGAGGAGAGAGGAGGAGGGGAGAGAAGAGGGAGAGAAGAGGGAGAGAGATAGAAGAGAGATAGAGAGAGGAGAGAGAGAGAGAAGAGGAGGAAGAGAGAGAGAGAGAGAAGAGGAGGAGGAGAGAGGAGAGAAGAGGAGGAGAGAGAGAGAAGAGGGAGAGAGAGAGAAGAGGAGGAGAGAGAGAGAAGAGAGAGAGAGGGAGAGAAGAGAGAGAGAGAGAGGAGAGAGAGAGAGGAGAGGAAGAGAGAGAGAGGAGAGAGAGAGAGAGAGAGAGAGAGAGAGAGAAGAGGAGAGAGAGAGAAGAGGAGAGGGAGAGAGAAGAGGAGAGGGAGAGAAGAGAGAGAGAAGAGGAGAGAGAGAAGAGGAGAGAGAGAGAGAGAAGAGGGAGAGAAGAGGAGAGGAGAGAGAGAGAGGAGAGGGAGAGAGAGAGAGAGAAGAGGAGAGGGAGAGAAGAGGAGAGGAGAGAAGAGAGGAGAGGGAGAGAGAAGAGGAGAGGGAGAGAAGGAGGGCAGGAACAGTTTCCTCTACACTAAGATGAAACCCACAGTGTCACTGGTGTTATTAGCAGCAGTGATGATAACAGCACATATTAATATGACATCATTAATCCATTGTTCAGAACACATGTTCACATTGAGAAGACGAGGCCCTCTAGTGGCGGTATGAGGCATCAGTGGAGCCACACGAGTCTGTCAGTAACTGATCAGACGTCAGCTTCATCTCCACAGACTGAAAATAAAGATGGACGACACGTCTCCTCTTCCTGACGTCAAACCAGATCCTCTCATTTTAAAAACACCGACTGAAACGAGTTCATTCACGGAGGAGCACAGGGAGTATCTGCGTCTCCGTCCCTCCCTCGGTGACGTTAACACAAGACGACAGGAACAAAAGTGTGTTCAGACAAACAAAAGCAACACAAGTGGACAGGAGCTTCCCACAGGGAGAGGACCCCTGAGCGGAGGAGCCCCTGCTGGAGTCAGCGGGCAGCATGGTGGACGGAGCTGCCGGTGTCCTGTTCCCGTCATGGATCATATGAACTCATTAAATATTCACATCTGCACTTTCTTGAGTCCTCGTCTGTAGCAGCAGAGTAAGAGGAGACGTCTCGGAGGGTCAGCGACCTTCAGCCGACTGGACGTCTGGACCCTAAACAGCCTTTCAGCTCCTGGTTCTGATTTCTGTGTCAGATTTCTTTTGTGTGAGAGTTCAGTGATTTCTGGAACAAAGTCAGACACAAACAAAGACAGAGAGGAAGTGAAGATGCTTTAATATTACAAACAGAACGACAAGGACACTGAGCGACAAACAGGAAACACAACAGTGACAGACACAAACTGATCAGATCGTCTTCACCTGAGATTCAGAGATTTGCTTCAGGACTGTTTGTGTAATCCTGCTGACAAACCCACACACGTGTGGAGACGCTGGCTCCTCGGCGTTGTGTCGTGTGTTTGTGGTTTTACACCTCAGCAGTGATCAGGAAGTCGTCCGCTGGCGACAGGACGAGACTAAATGATTGATACCAAACAAAGCTCTTTAAATCAGGCCTTTAAATGATGGATGGCAGACACACACACACACACACACACACACACACACACACACACACACACACACACACACACACACACACACACTCGAGTTACAAGGTGAAAGTGTAAAACCCAACAGCTGATTCAGTCACTTGAGACTGTGTGTTTGTGTGTTTGGTGCAACACAGTTACACAACAAACTCAGAGCTGCTTACTGAGCAACAACAGTCCAACACTAATATGAGCTCGAGCACCAACATGTAAAAGGAGTTCAGAACATTTCCTGCAGAACAACATTTAACAAACTGTCTGAGAAGATGAGACGGAAATAAAAGAGAGGAATTTACTGTTGGAGTTGTGCGAACATGTTCGTCCACCAGGGGGCAGATGAGGCACAAATATTCCCTGCAGAAAATCCAGATTCACAATCTGAAGTGAACATGGAGACAAGAGGAGGATTGAGATTATTACACTGAGGTGAGAAATCCATGTTGCTGGAGTTGATGTTGATTGAGGTGCGTTCACCTTCGTCCTCTGGCCGTCCGGCCTCCAGGTCCTGGACACGAGCCTCTGTCCTCTTTACCCTCTGTCTCTGGTTTGCTTGGCGTTGTCTCACCGCCCTGCAGCGAGGCTGTCCACGGGACAGGACGACGTGTCTTTAACTCGCACTGACAGCGGTTACTGGCTTTCTGCTTGTGTAAGTGCACATACTGTAAGAATCTGACTGCCTTTTAAGGCCGGAGACAGAAGTCTAAATATAGCTGCTATGAATAATACGTCAAAACAATGGTCTTCAGGACAAAAGGACAGTTTGGAGGATGGTCTTCAGAGGACAGAAGAGCTGAATGAGCTGGTGTCACCTTAACGTCAGCAGAGAACAGGACTGAGTCAGTGGCTGAGGAAGGTCGTCCAAATGAGACGCTTCACTTTTTAAAATAATAGAACAAGGAACACGTGAGGAACACGTGAGGAACACGTGAGGAACACGTGAGGAACATGTGAGGAACATGTGAGGAACACGTGAGGAACATGTGAGGAACATGTGAGGAACACGTGAGGAACATGTGAGGAACACGCGAGGAGTTCATGTCTGAAAACACCACAAGAAAGTTTAATTAACACCAAACACAATCTGAATCTTTGACTTATATTCTCCAAAATGTCAAAGTAATATTCAAACAGTTAAAGTCAGACCTGACCTTAAATAAACTCATTAAATATTACTTTTATTATCATTTTATCAGTGATATAATAATATTTCTGTGTTGAACAACATCTGCATTTACAAGACACACAAAAAGCCCTTTCACTGTCACATGACTCATAAACGTCACTGTTCTTCTTTTTATCAACAGTCAAACCCACCACAAGGCCTCCGGCTCCCCCCTGTGGCCGCTCCTCAGCACCACACCTTGACGTTTTAAGAATACAGAGACATTCTGGAACACACAATCCTTCACATCACTGTGTTCACATGGAGACGAGCCCTGGCAACATGCAAACACTACTGTGTGTTGCCATGGTAACCCACCAACCGGTGAGAGGAAGAGAGGCGGAGATGTCAAAAACCGAGGGAGGAGAAAACGAACAGTGAAGAAACGACGGATAAGAGAGGAACTGAAACGATGGAAGAGAGAAATCCCCTCCGGTGTTTGTGATTATTTATAGACGATAAGAAAAATACAATCTGATAAAAAAACAAAGACGCTGGTCGTTAAAAATAAGGCCAAGAAAATCCTCCGGGCCGCGTTTGGTGGTACAACCGTTTGAGTCCAGTTCACTTGTTCTTTCTTCCGTCTCGCTCTCCCTCCGCTGAACTGAGTCACGTCCTGATGTTTGACCTGTTTAATGAGAGATAAAGTAGGACAGTCTTCTCCTGCTGGCTCCTCTCAAACTAATTCAGCTCCCGCCCACGAACATCTGACCTCTGCAGGCAGACGGCTCGTTGTTCAATGATGGAACACGTTTTATATCCAACACTAAATGAAGACATGAGCCCGACTCTACGTTTACAAAGATGATCTGATCCTGAACGTTTTTATATCATCATGGAGGAGGCGGGGTTTATGACCTATACTGCAGGCAGACACCAGGGGGCGATCAAGACACTTTGGATTCACTTTGGGAGTCATGATGTCGTCCATCTTTGTTCACACTCTGTTGTGTGTGTGTTGTTGGAATGTTTTATCATGTTTTACACGTTTGTTATTAAACAGTGAAACTGAACCAAGTGAAAGAGAAGAAACATATGATTATATATTATTATTATTATTATTATTATTATTATTATTATTATTATTATTATTATTATTATTATAACTTCACAACCTGCACCTGAAAATCTATGAGATCATAAAACATTTAAAGCTACAAATGTGAAGTTAAAGAGTCCGTTTAGGCAGATGACTCCAGAGCCCACGGAGACACACACACAGACACACACACACACACAGACACACACACAGACACACACACACACACACACACACAGACACACACACACACACACACACACAGACACACACACACACAGACACACACACACACACACACACACACACAGACACACACACACAGACACACACACACACACACACACACACACACACACACACACAGACACACACACACAGACACACACACACACACACACACACACACAGACACACACACACAGACACACACACACACACACACACACACACACACACACACACACACACACACACACAGACACACACACACAGACACACACACACACACACACACACACACACACACACACACAGACACACACACACAGACACACACACACACACACACACACACACAGACACACACACACAGACACACACACACAGACACACACACACACACACACACACACACAGACACACACACACACACACACACACAGACACACACACCCCAGGAGAGAAACAAGAAAAGGAAGCACAGATTTTTTGTGCATGAGGAAACATTGTCCTGCAAATGTAATTCACAACCAGAGCGAGAACACACACACACACACACACAGACACACACACACACACACACAGACACACACACACGCTCACACACACACTCACAGGTTTAGCCTCCCTTTCTTCTCACTGTGTTCCGGCTGCATTCAGAGTCATTATATAATTTCTCTTTCACATCATGTGGAACCTCGGGGGACTCGACCATCACGTCCTGTTTCTAACAAACTCAAACTTACACATCAAACACGGATTTAAATATGTTCAGAACCATTTCACACGCTTTCACCTCATTTCGTAACGTTTCCGGTCTCAAACATGTTGAAACTTTAGTCCGAGCTTCTGATTCGTACGTCACAGGAGCAGGTCACCTGATCTTCATCCCAGTTTCCCACCACTCAGGATCTACTGGTCCTCAGGTTTCATGGGAAGAAGAAACCACCCATGAGCTTTTATATGAAATGATCAGAGATGTTTTAGCTTCATGTTTCTACGAGGAGAGGACATTTTATATAAAAGATGGATGTTTTAAACATAATAAAATATCATTGTGTTCAGTGAGATGATGTAAGTCACTCTTCATCTGCCATATCCTGATGTTCTGGTAATTGGTTGTGTTTGTCCCTCCAGGCTTCCATACATCAGCCAAACATAAAGAGAAGAAGAAGAAGAAGAAAGTCAGCTCTTCATCGTATTGATCATTGAAGTGGCTGCTTCCCTAAAGACAGTTATTGATCCACTCAGACAATCACGCTCTTAACCCAACAAAGCATCAATTGATTTAGACGAGGATCCTGACAAATGTTCAAACGTACTGATCCAGACTAAAGCTCTGTTTTACTCGTACAGACACAGATTCTATATACAACACTTTGAATATCACACACTGTCACACAGCGGAGGAGGGTTAGGATCCGGGGATCTAACCCCCGACCCTCTGGTCAGTGGACTAAGTATAAATGAATTAGCTGATATCAAACACTTCATTATAATTGTAAATATAAATTATGACTTCTGACCTCAGTGTTGCTCAGAACCTCAACAGCACCACCAGCAGGCTAAAGACTGTAACTGACCACAGCACCGTACATTACTCTGTACATATCTATAATATGCATTGTGTGTATGGATTGAATATGTTAGGGCTTAAATGTACACACACACACACACACACACACTACATAGGTCTGTGTGTGTGTGTGTGTGTGTGTGTGTGTGAGTGTGTGTGTGAGTGTGAGTGTGTGTGTGTGTGTGTGTGTGTGTGTGTGTGAGGCAGAGAGCTGAAGACTCTTAATACCTCACTTTTCCTAATGCTTTTCACTCTTAATACCCTCGTCTGAGAGAGAGAGAGGGAGGGAGGACGAGCGACATACACTCCCAGTGAGAGGGGGGGGGGGGGGGGATCTGTCTGGGGATTTGGACAGCTGTCAATTAAAATCCCTCGACACAATCCACCCCCACCTCCCCCATCACACTGAACCATCGCTCTGCTCAACGGCACTCCTGACAGCACACACACACAGACACAAACACACACACACGATGACTGCTCTCTCACCCCCTCCTGCACCTCTCTCATGACATGCATGAGTGTGTTATTGTGTGTGTGTGTGTGTGTGTGTGTGTGTGTGTGTGTGTTGCAGCCAAGCAGGCTGAGGCTGTGGTTAATATTTCTCTGAGGCTGTAATCCCCTCTCTTCCTCTGCAGCCTTTGTTGAGTTATTGTAGCTTTGGTTGTGTATGACTGTGTGCGTGTGTGTGTGTGCGTGTGCGTGTGTGTGTGTGTGTGTGTGTATGTGTGTGTGCGTGTGTGTGTGTGTATGTGTGTGTGTTGTTAATATCCTCTGATGCTGCTGTGAACAAGCAGAGATTTTCTCTTTGTATCTGGTGATCTGGGCTCCTGAGGGCTTTTGAACACATGCAGACACACTGAGGTGGGTATGATGGAGGAGGGGAAGCCCTGCTCAGGCCTGTGTGTGTGTGTGTGTGTGTGTGTGTGTGTTGTGTGTTGAAGAGGTGGGGTACTCAGGCTGCATGTTAAAGCTGGAGGTGTGATTCGTGACCAGTGGAGGCTGATGATTAGCCCACAGTTCTTCCAGTCGGAGTTATTTTCCAGTTCAGTGCTCATTCAGTACAAACACACACACACACACACACACACACACGAAAAAATTCAAATAATTATATGAAAATAATTTAGTTTGAAACCCCAAAATAAATGTGATTCATGGTTCAATAGATGTATTATTAATATTATTGTCATATTATTAGTCATCGTCACATATTGTCCCTATCGGTAACACAACTACTGTGACACGACACACAATATGAGAAGAGACAACACAATGAAATAACACAATGTGTCTTTATGTACGACGTGTATGTATGACATAAGACAACATGACACGTGACGTGATGTCATGAGATGAGACGACATGACACATAATAACATTCGTCTGCATCTGGGAAACTACACGTGATGTCAAATGCTCATAAAGTCATGACTAATATTAATTTGTAAAACTAATTATTAATCAAACTACAGCAAAGGAGTTGAATGTGGGCCGTTCAGGGGCCTCGTGATGTCTGGGCCCTCAGGTCCCCCAAAGTCTGACATTGTGTGAACTGACCCTTTAAGTAATGTCTCCGCCGGTCCTCACAGAGATAGAAATGAGAGGAAACACACTCATGAGGAGGAGGAGTGGAGCCCATTTTAAAGAGCTGCCATCTTGGCTCTGGTGGTCGGTTCTCCAGAGTGTGAGCTCAGACGGTTTCTCTGCAGGACGACGGCCCGCAGACGCCAGGACGAGGAGCGAGGACATCACGTGACCGGGCCACCCTCACGCCATGGAGACCGTTTATTTTTACACTCAAGTGGTTTCAGATTTTTCCGAGTGTGAATCCGAACGAGCTGCAGCTTCACATCGAATGAACGTTGCGCTTGTTTGGGTTGAATCTGAACTCGGCCTCCTCCTACACACGAGCATCTGTTCGACCGCTCGCCGACAAATCTCACCAATCACCAATCATACTTTAGAAAGATGTCCTCTCCCTAGCAACGCTGCCTCGACCTCATCAAAATACACAGAGTGTTTTAAATCCCTCCTCGGCTATATTTCACGGCACCGGTTTACAAATCCATTTAGCAGCATCTGTGATCGTGCATTAAAGCTGCAGGAGGAAACTGTTACTTTAAATGACTGGCACGCATGACGTGGTGTCCTTGATTTTCCTGCTTGCACATGTCCTCTCTGTGTGTTATTATGCAGGCATCTGCTGTCAAGACTTCTTAAACTCATCGCAGCGTTCCTCCCGCTCTCCCCTCCACGCCACTCTCTCCATGCAGCCGCCCTGAGCCCAAAAACACACACACACACACACACATTCCCCACACAGACGAGTGCATGCAGAGTCAAACACGGCGAGGACACACACAGATATGATGATGATGATGATGATGATGTTGGTGAAGCGCCCTGAGGCGTTGGAGGGTCTGACTCAGGCCTACTGTTCGCCTCGCAGCTCCACTCGTCTCCTCACATGCACCAAATCGACATTTCACTGCTACTGTAACAACGCCTGCTGCCGCGGCAGGTGCAGGACACGGACCTTCATCTTCACGTTGGTCTTCTTCCCTCAATGCTCATATTGATGTCAGCTGGTGTCTGCGTGGTCAATAGGAAGCTTCCTTCTGCAGATGGTTAGCTTAGCATAAAGACTAGAAACAGGTGGAAACAGCTAGCGTGGCTCCGTTCACAGGTAAGAAAATCCTCATTGTGTTTCCTGTGTCACGTCACGTCCACGTCCACGTCCACGTCCACGTCCACGTCACGTCCACGTCCATTAAACAACAGAAACACACATTAGAGGCAAAATAAAGACGTTTTCCATCAGTGAAGCTGAGTTCTTGTGTTTTCTTGCTTCTCCATTGGTCTCGTCTTCACTGCGTCCACACACATTGAGGTGATGACCACTTCCTGTGGCTACTTGCTAACAGCTGCGAGCTGCTGCTGGTTTGAAACAGTCACATGAGTTTTGTATTATTTACACACACACACGGGAAACAGGAAACAGGAGATGTTTGACTGACGAGGTGCGAAAACACAACAGTTATAAATAAGAAGTGTGTGATTATTGTTGGTCTGTGGTGTTTGTGAGCTCTGACCTTCAGTGGAGTGGAGCTGTTGATTTGTCTCTGCTAATGAAACACTACAAAAGCCTGTTGTTGTTATCAGCAGCAGCAGCTCGGAACTCTGCCTCTGTAATTACACAGCTAATTTGTGAGCTGCAGTTGTTATGGATGCTGGTTGTTACGGTTACCTGTTGTTATGGTTACCATTTCCCTCTCACCAGGCAACAAGGCCTCAAGTACCAGAGTGGGGCGCGCACACACACACACACACACACACACACACACACACACACACACACACACACGTAAACACCAGTTTTCCTTCAAACTTGACAAACTGCTTTATTAAGCAAACTTGATACTTGATGTTTCTACTCAACAGGGAGGAGAAATTATATTATTTACACAAACACATTAAATATTCTAAAATAAAAAGTTCATGGTCAAAGATCAAACTGAAGATTGGTTACAAAAAATTATAAAATAAAAATCCCTATATGTAATTTTGTGTTACTGGAAATTCATAAACAACTTCAGTTACGTCGTTGTGGCATCGTAGTTTACAGACAGATTCTTTAGCTTCTCCCGTACATCCACTAGAGGGCAGCGCAGAGAAGAACTTCTGGCAGCTAACCTTTGGAGGAGGAGCTTGTGATAATGTCCATGTTGACAAACAAGCCTTAATGTCCGAGTGGTAAACAGTGGTTTGTGTGTGAGGTCATTAAATACATTGCGACATCCCCCCCGTCGTCTGTTTACATATTTAATGTCGAGCTTAAATGAACCTTCCTCGTCCAGATGTGACGAACTCCTGGTTTTCACTGGATCTTTTAAACCTTTCAGACAATTACTTTGTTATTGAATTTAAATTATTCATGAAAAATACTTCAACATAACAACATCATTGTAAATTGATTCAGTTTGAAATCATATAACATTTCCATGATGCTGGTTTTGTTTGAAGCTGCATGTGAAGGATCTTGTTTCCTTCATGATGTGAGGATTCAGGAACATGTATGATCTGTGCACACACATGAACACACACTGAGCATTAGCATGTCCTGGTTTCCTGCTCTCGTCTCCTCCTCTTTGACGTCTCTCTAAAACCTCACTGCAGGAATCTGCAGCTTTATGCTTCAGAAGCCGTCGGTGGCGTCCGCGCAGCAAATATCATAAAGTTTATTGTGAAAAGGTCCTAATGGCT
Source organism: Verasper variegatus (assembly GCA_026259375.1). Taxonomy (NCBI): domain Eukaryota; kingdom Metazoa; phylum Chordata; class Actinopteri; order Pleuronectiformes; family Pleuronectidae; genus Verasper; species Verasper variegatus. The sequence continues at coordinate 598,652 of CM048058.1, forward strand.
GTATCCAGTGCGTGAAATCGCTGCGTTGTTGCCAGTGGCCAGTCACAGAGTGAGATGGATGTTGCCGAGTTATTATTCATGGCTGCTGTAGTCTGAGGACAGTGCACTAATCCAGGGGCGGGGAGATGCACATAGTTCTTATCATGATGAGGCTGGAGCATTAGATAAGGAAAAGGATAAATATAGTGCTCGTGCTTTGTTTTCCTAATCCACCCACAGGGCTAAGAAACTAACCTTTTAAATAGGTCACCTTCTCTGCTTTTAGAACCCAACACACTCTCAGGGTCCACTGGGTGTGTGTGTGTGTGTGTGTGTGTGTGTGTGTGTGCTCTTGTCCTTTTGTCGAAGCCAGTTGACGTTTTTGATGCTCCTCAGGCTCAGTACATTGGAATATTATTGCAGTGATAATATTTGCAAACATGTGGAGAGCAGTAAAGCCACTTCCTGTGTGTGTATGTGTGTGTGTGTGTGTGTGTGTGTGTGTGTGTGTTAAAAGTCATACCTGTGCTCCATGGACAGATTATCATGACCAAGGGCCGTGGACATAAACTCACCACAGACCCACACACGCATATGCTACACGTGAGGTGCGTGTGCCTGAGGTCACACATGTTATTTTAATTACATTGATTCTGTGGGAATCAGTAGAATATCCACCTGCACTGACTCAGCTCCATGAAGGTGTCTCCTGGTTCTGCTCAGACTCAGACGCTGGGTTCAAACTGAAACACTGAGATGAAACTGAAGTGAACGTGTCTCTGAGCTGAACCATAGAGCTGCTGTACGCTCAGATAGTTTGAGTGTGTGTGGTTTTAGAGAAAGACTCCTTCCATCTCCTCCCCACAGCAGAGTGTGGCCCCGGGGCCCGGCCCTCCATCCAGAGAGAAGAGGACTTCGGACACAAAGACAACAAAAAGACCCTCAGTGAAAGCGTCCATGGACTTGATGATGTGGAAGGTCTTTGTGTTGGGACTGTAGGGGGAAGCATTCATGTGCATTAAGGACGTTTTGAAAACGATGCAGCGACAAACACAGAAAGGAAGTGAAGTTATATAAGACGAGAGAACATGAAATAATTATAGCCGTAAAATAACAGTTTCATAGCAGCTCAGCAGCTTCTGATCACATCACACATGATCCTCAAGAGATGTGTCTGAAACTTCTCTGAATCTTTCATGTCGCCAAGTCCAGACGTTAAAGTGTAAATAAGAAAATAGTTATTACTCTTGGCTGCGATAAAGCAACAGCTCCTGGATGTTAATGTACGTTTCTTACGTTTTCATTTGCCAAATTGCTCAAAATTCGAATGAAATTTGCAATAAATTTTGAATTTGGTGCCTGTTTTTTTTAATTAATTATCTAATATGTAATTTCTACTCTAGTTGTATTGCTTTAAGAACTTAATTTATTGAGTTGAGACGACTCTCAGCTGTTCATTCATTCAACATGCTGTTCCACTCCTGTCCACTAGAGCGATAACACTGTATAAAATACAACAACACATCAAATGTCATCTGGACATTAATCACGGACAGAAACATTTGACTTGTATGATGAATGAAACTATCGTACGAACAGAAGATGGCGTCTTCGCCCGGATATCTCATCTGCTCCGTGAGCCACAGAATGTTGTTTAGGAAACAGGAAACAAAAGGTCAAAATTCATGAATCAACAAAAATCACTGTGCTGAACAAATGTGATTATAAAGCTTATAAATACAACGTGAGCTCTGATTGGCTGTTTGGTGGTGAGGCCATTGTCTTCTTATTATAAAATGTAATGAAAATATGAACCGTTCATTTTACAGTTTGAGAGAAGAGAGAGGGAGGGAGGGAGGAGAGAGAGAGAGAGAGAGAGAGAGAGAGAGAGAGAGAGAGAGAGAGAGAGAGAGAGAGAGTCAGAGAGAGAGAGGGGTCAGGAATAATCATCACAGCCTCTCTCTCCCTCCCTCTCTCTCTCATCCGGGTCCTCCTCCTCTTCTCTTGTGCTTTTAATATTTACTTCATCCAGACCCTCGCCGGTTTAAGCCTTAACAGCAGCAGCAGCAGCACTTGTGCGTCCATGTGAGGAGAAGCTGCGGCCGCAGGACGCACAAGTCCCGCTTCCTCCCTCTGCTCCATCTGCTGCAGCTTGTTTTGAACTTCGTGATCTCCTGGGAAAGACGATGTTTGCGTCGCAGATCAACAAGTCCTCGGTGTTTCCGCCACAGTGACCGTGGATGGCTGCGGAATGGAGATCGCCTTGGTGAGTTTTGAGAACGGCGGCGCCAAAGGGAGCGGTGGAGGCGGAGGAGGCAGCAATGCCGAGGAGAGCTGCCGGAACGCGCTGGATGTCCCTCAGCCCGGCTTCGTGCAGACTGGACTCGGGGAGGACTTCGGCAAAGAGCTGAACACCCGGGGGAGTCCTCAGCAGCGGCTGCACCCGCTCCACAGCTCGTGGAAAATCAACGACATGAACAGCACTTTCAGCTGCAGCGAGAACGCCATGGATGCGCTTTTACGCGCGGACCACAGTCCGCATCTGTTCGACGAGGACATGCTGGACATGGACATGGACACGGAGAGCAACGAGAGGGTGCTCATCAACATCGCCGGGCTGAGGTACGAGACCCAGCTGGGCACCCTCAACCAGTTCCCCGACACTTTGCTCGGAGACCCCGCCAAGAGGATCAAGTACTTCGACCCGCTCCGGAACGAGTACTTCTTCGACCGCAACAGACCGAGTTTTGACGGGATTTTGTATTTTTATCAGTCAGGGGGGAAGATCCGGAGACCCGTGAACGTGTCCATCGACGTGTTCGCGGATGAGATTAGGTTTTACCAGCTGGGGGAGGAGGCCATGGAGCGGTTCCGAGAGGACGAAGGCTTTATAAAAGAGGAGGAGAAGCCACTGCCTCAGAACGAGTTCCAGAAGCAGGTCTGGCTCATATTCGAGTACCCGGAGAGCTCGAGTCCAGCCCGGGGCATCGCCATCGTGTCCGTGCTCGTCATCACCATATCCATCATCACCTTCTGCTTGGAGACGCTGCCAGAGTTCAGGGACGAGCGGGAGCTGATGGTCACCAGCCGCCTGGACAACAGCACCGCGCCCCGGCCGTCCCTCACCTTCACCGACCCCTTCTTCATCATCGAGACCACGTGCGTCATCTGGTTCACCTTCGAGCTCTTCGTGCGCTTCTTCGCGTGCCCGAGCAAGTCCGAGTTCTCCAAGACCATCATGAACATCATCGACATCATGTCCATCATGCCTTACTTCATCACAGTGGGCACGGAGCTGGCGGAGCAGCAGGGCCAGGAGCACCAGAACGGGCAGCAGGCCATGTCCCTGGCCATCCTGAGGGTCATCCGCCTGGTGCGGGTCTTCAGGATCTTCAAGCTCTCCAGACACTCCAAGGGGCTCCAGATCCTGGGGCAGACCCTGAAGGCCAGCATGCGGGAGCTGGGCCTGCTCATCTTCTTCCTCTTCATCGGGGTCATCCTCTTCTCCAGCGCCGTGTTCTTTGCGGAAGCGGACGAGCCGGAGTCTCACTTCTCCAGCATCCCGGACGCCTTCTGGTGGGCGGTGGTCACCATGACCACAGGTGGGCTACGGGGACATGAGGCCGGTGACGGTGGGGGGGAAGATCGTGGGCTCGCTGTGCGCCATCGCCGGTGTGCTCACCATCGCGCTGCCGGTGCCGGTCATCGTGTCCAACTTCAACTACTTCTACCACCGGGAGACGGACCAGGACCAGTCCTCCCTGAAGGACGAGCCCAACAGCGGCAGAGCGAGTCCCGAGCTCAAGCGCAAAGGAAGTAAATCATCCGCCAAGTCTCAGGACGCAGAGAACAACGACGCATCCGCCTCTGGAGAGAAGGCGAATATCAAAGCCAACAGCAACATGGACTTCAAGAGATCCCTTTACGCGTTCTGCCTGAACACACGGGAGACGGACCTGTAGACCCCCTGCACTGTGACACATTAAGGCCCATAGTTCTGTAGAATAACCCCCCGTTAATGGGCTCTTAAGTCTTTGCACATGGCGCAGGAGGATCAACACATCGCAATCCTGAAAAGTTTTAAGAGCGACGGGGTTGATTTATAAAAAGCACATTTTAATCCGCCTCAATCTGGTGAGCACATCCCTTAGTGAAGAGTTCTGACCAAACCACGGAGCACGTGATGCAACACTGAGGCCCTTTAATTCAGCAGGACCGTGATCAAGGGTCAACTCGGGAGAATTACTTGACATCAGCAGGAGACGAACACGAGCTCCACTGCACTCTTTGTACATAATGTAGGAAACAGTCCATATTCTGTAACACGAGAAAAAGCCAAATTTTGTTTTTTCTTACCTTCCCTACATTTAGTCATTATGTTTACAAGAAAAGTTGCCGCAAAAGTGTACATATATCCCACACGCCTACTAGTTATGAATTGGATTACGGTGTTATTGTAGATTTTGAAAAAAGGAAAAGAAACAAGTATATTTTTGAGATGCAGACGCCTGTTTTCCTTCGCTCAGGTTCTGTCAAAGAAGTGAAACACTTTCCCTTTTTCCAGCTGAGAGTCGCTTCGCTCTCCGAGGACCTACAGAGGATTTCAGACGCTGAACAACAGCAGCCTTGTTTGTGATCATTTGGAACTGAACGGAGGTTTTGGAGTTTTTGAGAAATAAAGGACCTTGTGGAAGTAAACTGAAGGAATGAGCCAAGAAAAGAGGACAGAGCAGAGACCACCTGGAGAGAGGAAGCCACACTGACACCAGGTTAGTGCCCAGGAGTTGTTGTGTTTATTTTAAATGCTTTGAATGATTGATGAGTTTGTCCCTAATATTACTCCATAACTTCAGCACCGGTGCTGAAAGGACAGCTCCTCATGTATGGAGTAACATCAGGGGCAAAATTCAAACCTGATTATATAACTGTGTCATCAGTGGCGGAAAGTGACTAATGTGATTTATGAGAGCTCTTAACTCTGGTACTTACATTTTCTGTTGCTTTATTCTTATATTTATCTGATTTAAATTGAAGAGCATCACTTTTTAACCTTAAGAAATTGTATGAAAAGCTCATGAGGTACAATTTATTGTTAAAGAATGAACCAGCCATCTTTATGAGGATCGATAGACTGATACATCAATGCTGATGGATCAGCTAATACTGGCTCATTGTAGATTTTCTATATACGTCAACGATTATGCAGATAACGACATTAAGGCACTAACTTGGAGAAATGTAGAAATACTAAACTGACTTGATTTAGAGTTTCTCTATTAGATAGTTTCTGCACATCCAGCTTTTCAAATATAAAATGTTCAACTCGACAAAAAACAAAACCAAACCGATAAACACATCCAGGAGATTTGTATTATTTCTATATTTGTATAAAAGTTCACACAATGTATTTGTAGTGAATGTTTGGATTTGGATTTCAGCTTCGTAGTTTGGGCCTGAAACCAAGTCCCAGCTGTGACCTCTGAGTGAGAAGCTGTGACCTCTGAGTGAGAAGCTGTGACCTCTGAGTGAGAAGCTGTGACCTCTGAGTGAGAAGCTGTGACCTCTGAGTGAGAAGCTGTGACCTCTGAGTGAGAAGCTGTGACCTCTGAGTGAGAAGCTGTGACCTCTGAGTGAGAAGCTGTGACCTCTGAGTGAGAAGCTGTGACCTCTGAGTGAGAAGCTGTGGTTGAGTCCATGTCGTGTTGAACGTGTCTGAGTTTGAACTTCAACTAATTTGTTCAATAGTTTCATTTGATGCTTGAAGGAGTAATTTATTATTGTCACAAAAAACAAAAAAATAATTATCCCAAAAAATTATTTTATTTATAATATTTGTATTAAACATAATCATGTAAGGACCCGTCAGATTGATCCTGTGTCCCTTTGGGGGGGACGCAGACCTTAGGCTGTAAACCAGTGGACTGGCTGTGGAAGTGAATCTAAAGCAGATAAAACCAGTTCCATCTGTAGCATCTACTTTTATTAATTTACTGGTTATTGATTATTATCGATTAATTGATTCATGACCTTGTCTATAAAATACCAGACGTTATTTTATATAGTATAAAGGCCCATTATTATCCATCTCCCCCAAGATAAGTAATTTCATGTCCCTAAATTATTTTGATTTGAGAAACTGAATCCAAAGTTTGAAAAAGAAGAAGATTGCCCCCCCGAGAGGATCAGGCCCAGCAGAGCAGATTCTGTTGGAAAACAAATGAATGCTGAGTTTGTATTTGACCTCTGTGCCTGGATGACAAGTTGGAAATCTTTCAAAGCAGATTACAATGAGCTTTGCAGCAGACATCACAGAGGAGTGGGTGCTTCTGTCTCTGTGCAGAGGGGGGGAAGTGAATATATATATTTTTAGGAAGTTACACTGCACGGTGAACTTTGGTGGAAAGCAGATGTGAAGCGTTCTTGCAGGACTCTCCCCTCACACTGATGAACGTGGCTGTCAGATCTACCAGTTGTTTGGAGTTTGGTGAGAAGCTGCAGTCAACAGATGGAGTCCACAGGCTCATCAGCTGTTACTCCACTGTTTCCTCTGAAGCAGCTGCAGCTTCCTGCTCTTTTGTCCTGAGAGACCTCGGAGATCTCATCAATGCATTTTATCAGAAGTAGATTGAAACTGTGTATGATCATTAAATGTGTATTAACTGATCATCTGACACATAATCAACCTAATAATGTGATTTCCCTTCAACACAAAATGGGTAAATAATGTAAAATAAGATCAAACTAAACGAGGTCACACAACATCAGCTCATGAATTCTCTGGTATTGTCAAGACTCAAATGAATGAAGTTATATGTTGATATTTAACATGAGCTGAGACTGATGGTTGACTCCACTACGTGTGTTTCAGAAGAGGAATCATGTATAATCCAATGTTTCCTACAGGACCTGTTTAGATGTCACATGTTGGAGACTCTGAGCTCCAGTATCTTCACTTCATGTTTGCTCATGAATTAATCCTCTTAATATGGTAAATGCCCTCAGAGAACTGCGCTCCCTGGTTTCCTGTCAGGAGGAGAAGCGTCACACCTGCTTCCTGTTGGTTCAGGGACTTTGACAGGTTCACTTCACTAAACTCTGACAGCAGAACAGAAACACGAGAGCAGAAGTTTGAGTTTGAGAACAAACAAGCAGAAGAGAAGGAGTCAAATATTTGTGCAGTTTTTGTGAGTGGAGACAAACATTCACATCTGGGACTCGAGCACAAGTTACTTGTGAGAGAAAAGAGGTTTGAGGGAAAAGAAATGATAAAGCAAATATTTATTAAGGGACTTGAGATCAAATAAATGTGAAGAAAATAATGAATTCAGTTATATTTCTTTGCCAAGTTATCAACACGGAGCTTTTTCTGACCTCATCATCCATCATGAATAATTTCAGGGATTTATATGTTCTCTTTGTTCATTTTCCCTCTTGTTCTCCACAGTATGTGGATTTACACCCATGAAGGAATCAGTCATTTAGCATCTGTCAGTGTGCAGGAAGCTGCAGGAAGCTGCAGGACGAGAATCTGTCCTGCAGCTTCCTCACCTACGCTGACACGGTGCCAGCGGTGCAGCATCTGGACGCAGTCGACCAAAAGCCAATGTTCATGTTCGCCTGCATCTTTTATTAATTTCATGTGATTTCACTGAGTAATTACAGCCTCCGTCACCGTCTCCTCTCGCTGGAGTCAGGGCCACGCATTCATTTCTATGTTTAAAAAAAGTGATGGATTTTCCTCTTTCCAGTGTATTTTCTGGTTTGTGTTCCTCAGCGACTGACGGAGTGACAGACGTGAACAGTGTATATATGTTAATCGTGTCTGAAGGCAACACGAGCATGAACAAAGCCAAATGCTCACAATCACAAAGCACAAATGTGAAGTGACAGCAGCATCAGTGATGAAGCATTTCACTGCATCTTAACTTCTCGTGATGTTACAGACTTTTTAAAAATTCACAAACCTCTAGTTTACCTCGAAAGTTGATTTGAAGCTCAGGGACGTTGTTTTCCTCAATCTTCATTTTTAGAAAAGAATAAAATACCTAAAGATCTTTGCATTAAGAATCTTTTGGCTCAGCTTGATGCAAACGTTATATTTATATAACATTTATATAACGGTGACTATGTTCTTTGTTGTATTGAGGGAAGATGTTTCACCTTTGGTCTGTGGACACAAACGTCCTTGGTGAAGTGTATTTCTGTTCTGGGCTCTTCTCTTAACGCTGAAGTCAATGACGGAGTTTTGCATCGTCCTGTGTTATATTAATACACATGGCTGTAATATGTGGGTGTCCATATACTTTTGGCCGTACAGTCTAACCCCTGTAAAGCTGTTACTGCTGCCACATCTCCATCTCTTCCTAAACGGCTCTCCAGCCTTTGTTATCTGCCGGACGCATCAATTAGCCAGATATAACAGGACTACCCACGAGCCCCTGGGACACCGTCCAATACTCCAATAATTCTGGCAGAGCCTCAGCTGCCGTGTAATCTGGTGAACTGGCGTCTGCGCTGTAGCTACAATTAGAGGAAGCCGTCTGCTGCTGGCGAGCGACGGCTGCAGCTCGACCGACGCCGCCAACGAGGCAGCTCGGCGTCAGGCACAGATACGTGAAAACAAGGAAAATCTGACTTGTTACTTTAATTATGACTTCTCTGTGAAGGATGAGCGTCCGGATGTTGGACCGCTGAGGTTCTGAGCTGCTCGTTCATGTCCAGTCACATGACTTCAGCGTTGTGCAGTTAATACAGGATGTTCATCAGAAACGTTTGTTACAGCCGCAGCTCTTCTGGTCCAGGAAGCAGGGGATCATGGGTAATATCCAGCTCTGGTCAAACGACTGACAGGCTTTGTGTTCAGAACATGAAAACCACTCAACCAATCAAGCTCTGAAAGCAATAATCAGCCATGTTACACAGAGTCAGAGGAAAAGACTGATGACAGATCATGAGATGACAGGTCTCAGGCCACAGAGACGGGAGAGGAGCCTCACTCTTCTCTGCAGGAACCTGAGAGCGACATGTCAGACATCTTCTTCACCGAGGTGAGGAGAGGAGTCTTCAGTCCTGATGTGGATGTGGAGCTCCTCCCACCAGGAGCCAGGACAGCAAACAGTGGGGATGTTGTTGCAGCAGAAAGGTCCAGAAGGATGAGGACAGAGGAGACAAGGTGCTCAGAGACAGGGAGGAGTCCGTTGAGTGGCCTTGATCCAGACTGGTGAGGATCAGGAAGGTGGTTCTGGTGAAGAAAGGAGGAGAGTTGATTAAAGACAGTTCGCTCCAGAGCTGAGGAGAGAAAGGGACGAAGACAGACAGGTTGAGGGGGGGTGTCTTCAGGAGAGGGTTAGACTGACCCCTGACCCCTGCTCAGGAGTAATCCTTCTCAGAAATGGACCCGGTTCCTTTAAAGACAGAGGTGCTTTATGGTTTCTGAGGCTACTGTATTTTATCCGTCTGTAGCAGGGTCGGCGACGCGGAGCCATCATCATTGGCACATCACTTATTAAAGAAATGTTGTGCCTGTATTATTTAGCTTGATTGACGTTTACACCTCCCAGCCACTAGGTGCCAGTAATGCGCCATAGGCTGGATGCCAATCGCCATTAAATAATAATAAGAAGAAGCCAGTCTGAGCTGCTGGCACTTCCCACGAGTCTCTGTGAAGTCGTTCAGGTGTGATGGTGACGTCAGGCCCACTAGATACCGAGGCTTTGTTCTCCATAAGGACCGGGCTGTGTGCACGTCCAGTGTGAAGCGACACTTTGAGACAAGGGAGAATCGATCCAACGGTGCAGGTCCAGGTATGAGAAGCCAACTCTCTAAGACTTTGAGTTATTGCATCATAATGAGATGTGTTGTTCTTTATAGAGCCAATAGGGATGGAATACAATGACAAGTCTGTTGGAAATATTAATGTGGTTCAATAATTAACCTAATATATAAAAATGTTGACATGGCACACTAAGTAACAAGAAGATTGGCACTTATTGTCAAAAAGGTTTCCGACGCCTGGTCTGCAGCATCTGGTTATTGTGAGTCAACTTTCATTAACAACTCGTGAATCCACACATGTATTTGAATGGTGTGTCGACACATTCTGATTATCAGGATAATGTTTGAGGCTGAACTTCTCAAAAGGACGACCAGTCCAGAACCCAAATATCCTCATATTTACTGATGATCCACAAACACTTTGAACATTTAACTTTCATTGTTGTGCAGGTTTTTCTTTCGCTCAAGTCAAATTCATAAATCATGTCTCCGTCATGTTTTGTCTGACCTAAAATATCTCGGCAGGATTTGAGCCTCAACTTTTAAGCTCTGTCCTCAAAAACTTGGAATAGATTAAAAAGCAACTTTGCATGTAAACCCAACTGCCGCTGATGGACATCTCATTTCACTGCGAGCTGAGCGATGGTCTGAGCGTATCCATGACTAATCCAAACTGCTCCGTAATCTGGGGCCAGGGCGTTCTCCTCCATTCTGACAAATGAGCACACATAAGAAGTACAGTGTTTACATGTGATGCATTATCATGCTTCTATTTTTACCCTCATAAAAGCATTTAATCCGGGGGCATCTTGCTTCGCGTGACAGGGAAGCAACGCAAGAAACGTTTCTGAGGAGCTGCTGCAGCTCAACTAATCACACCGCTGTCACTCCACTGACCCGTCGACCATGATTAGCTCTATTAAAACATGACTGTCAGGAGTAAATAAGTGGCACTCGGCTGGAAATAGCTGCGTGAAGGTTTGGGAGTTAATGCTCCAGTCTCTGAACGAGGAGGCAGAGACGAGTGATTCTGAAAACGTGGAGGGGTGATTAGCGTGAGCTTCTTTCCACGGCTCTACTGACTCCTATAACCCCTGCTCTGCTCCACACAGGCTGGGAGAGCGCTGGAAGCAGGAGAGACAAAGCGATGAGGACGTTACATAACACACACACACACACACACACACACACACACACACACACACACACACACACACACACACACACACACACACACACACACTCTGTCAGTCCTCAGCTGCAACCGCCACTGCTGCTCGAAAAAAGTTGGAGAGCAGGGAGAGAGCAAAGATGAGGCTGAGCTCGTCCTGGCTGACGATGTGAACGACAGAGAGACGTGTGTGTTTGTGTGTTTGTGTGTTTGTGTGTTTTGTGTGTTTGTGACGGAATCTGAAGCTTCTGGGAAAAAACCCATCCAAGGTTTTATAAATGACAAAGTTATGATGATGAATTCTGTTTCTGAGCCTGAGGAACATCAGGTGTGATCTGGTTTCTACTGGAGGAGAAACTGATGTTTGACTGTGTATAAAGACAGTGACTTCATATACAGTCACTGTCTTTATACACAGAGGTTGTTTACCTGTTTGAAACGTATCCGATTTGAAGAGAAGCAGGTTGAAGTACTCGTTCTACTCGTGTGGATTTCGGTTACATAAATAATCTCTATATTAACAGACAGGTCCCTGTGATATTATTTTGTTATAGAGATATATACGGATGAGTTGTGCTTGTCCGAGCTTTATTTCACCTTGTAAAATATCTGCATTCATATGGAGTTAAAGTAATAAATAATAATACAAATACATAGACTTCATTTTTAATGAAGTGATTTAGAAATAGTATGAAGATACATATTTCTCTGAGGATGCAGATGGTTTGATGGACTGAACCATCTGTGACGGCTTCTTTAGAAAGGGGCAGGTTTCCAGATACCTGGCAGATGATTGGACGAACCATCTGTCAATCACTGTCCACGATACTGAGGCCAGAGCTCGTCTTCTTTAATCAGTAAAACTGTAGATACTTATTAGTGTTGATATAAGTGAAGCTACAGCCGCGTCTGTCAACAACCTCCTTCGTGTTGGATGTGATGACGTCATGTGACGCTCAGATGCCAAGTTGATTCTCGTTGTAATGATGATGACGTCATCCCTTAGCATCGGGCGCCTCGTCCATCAAGGCCTGGCACGTACGTGTAGATCCTGTGTTTCACATCCATTCAGACACGTTTTACTTTGAAGACGTCGTTTTAAAACTGAAACTCAGAACAACCTGGAACGACAGAAAGCAGCTGAGAGAGAAACTTGTACTTTATTTACAGTCTGTGGTGCAGATCCACAGTTTATCAGCTGGATATTATATTACAAACACACATCAATACACTTTGCTTTGTGTGATACAACTCAGCAGCAGAACACACAGTCATTTCAAAACAGATCGACGTGGCAGCGCGAAGGCACCACATCTTCATGTAGGTTATTTTAAACCTGCGATGATCCTCGTGCAGCGTGTGCGAGAGAGTGGAGAGGAAGTGACGCCTCAGTGGCGAGTGATAATTAAAGGTTTTCAGACGAGCTGCTCCGATGGCTCGAGGTCTGTGACATGTACGACTCACAGGAGCTTATATAACCTAATTGTGTAGCCTGCGAGAACAGCAGTTATCTTTAAAGTGGAAATCATCGAGGATATGTTAACTCCAGTGAAATGCTTATTATTCCCTCTCGGTGTTCCCGCCCTCCTCCGCTCGTTTCACACATGGTGACATCACTTCCACTTTCAATCCACAGTGAGGTTCGTGCTCTGAATTCTGTTAGTGCTGGAATTAGAAATTAAGAAATCCAGGACAGAAACATGAACACTTGGTCTGAGTCCCGTCTGCTAACATGGAGGAGGCAGAACCGATGACCTGTACTGCAGCCAGCCACCAGGGGGCGATTATGATGCTTTGAGTTCTCTTGTCGTCATCGCTGTTTGAGCAAATAGTGAAAAACCACCAAGATGTAAAAAGAGTTTTGTAAAAATGTGACTTCAAACTGGATAAAAAGTCACTTTCGACTCTTCAGACCAACACAACATGAACAAAGAGGAAGTGACGCCACCAACAGGCGACAGAATGAAACAGCGTTACCTTAATGAAGATTTCTATATAACACAGGTCTGATGATTTTAAAATGTACAGATTACACCTTTAAAAACGATATGATAGAAATGAGTGTGTGTGAGTTTGGAAAAAGATCAAATTTGAAAATGGTATTTAAGGTTGATTTAATTCAGTGATGTAAATATCCAGTAAATAAGAAGATTATACTGATATTAAAGAACATTTTCTATCAGAGGACATTTCAGCAGTTTGGGTCACTACAGACTGACGGGGGGGGGGGGGCTTCTACGAGCAGAAAGAGAAAAATCAAATAAGCAGAAAACAAGCAAACAAAGAGGAAGAACGTTATCTAACCAGACTGAGTGAATGCAACGTTTCCACATGAGCGGCCGCTGCCATCTTCTGCATCATCTGCTTTAAGTGCAGCTCTGCAGCGCTCTGCCACGGGCAACACGGCACCTAGTGAATGTGTACATGATGAAGAGGAGGAAGATGATGATGAGGACACCTCAGGGTGCTGCTGCCAGCAGCCAATCACACATCTACGATGCTACAGAAGCATTTGTTGGTCCAGAGACAGCGTTTGGTCTCTGGAGTCTCTGGAAACTGAATCACTCAGAAACTAGATCATAAATCATAAATCCTCAGATTCTCGTTTCTGCTGAATGTTCATCTTTTTAATTTACAGGCTTTTAGACAGAGATGGAATTTAACTAATGTTTTATTAGGTCAAGTACAAATTTCATATCTATATATCTATATAGATATAGATATATTCTATATATTTGACATAATATTTGATTGGTTAATGAAACATGATGTTTAATCACAGAATCATTTATGAGTCAATTAGAGATATTTCCCTTCATTATGCTTCACAGCACGAACACAAATCACATTGAACATCTATTTACATCTTTTCTAAAGGTTTTTGCAGACTTCCAGTATATTGTACAATTATAGTAAAACTGTGATGAATGATTAGACCTTAAACGACCCGGCGGTATATGAAGGTAGATCTGAAACAAGAAGTGAGGAAATACATGGACTCTAGTGAAGTGACCAACGTGCTGTGAGTCACATGGAGTCTTCAGACCTCCATGTAAACGTGACGTGTTTACATAACGCAGCCGGCTGATTCGTCCAAGCAGCAGCGGGAACATAAAGGTCAGCGTGTGCAGAAAACATGTCGGGCAGCCGGGGCCAAACATCGAGCTGCAGACCGTCTGTCTGACAGATCAGAGGTCAGATTGAGCTGTTAAATAAAACGTGGGCAGGAGAGAAGACACAAAGGTACATGTTGGTTTATTCAAACTAACAGATCAGTGCCTGAGAGACTTTTCTCTTTACTGCAGCAGGATGAAAACAAGAAGAGGAAGTATTTCCATCTTGGAGTTGCAGCAGATTGAGGAAGAGGGCAGACTCGCTGCTCGGCGTTAAAGAGGTTGTGATTCTCTCACGTTGTTTCAGCATCTGTTCTTTTTCATGAAGGTGAGAAGACACAAGATCTATTCTGGCTCCATCTTCTGTGATAACTTCTTATTTCTTTTGTTTAAGAACAAATTTTAATCTGAATCTCAACCTACATGTTCATAATAAACACATTCACATTAACACACAACACTAGCATTAAATCATTTATTATTTCAATCTATTAATATAATGTACAGCATCATAATTTAACACTGAGACCAATCTCTCAAGTTATTATTATTATACCTTTTTTGATTTCTTTAAATGTATTTAAACTTCTTCTGTAGTTTGTCTTCGAGCCCACTTCCACCTTCCTTCAGGCTGAAATGTAGATTAATCCGCAGCTGAAAATAGATCCAATGAAACCAACTTCACGTGGGATCAGAGACGTCAACCTGACACGTCCACTTCTATGGTCTGAATGGTTCAGTAGAACATGTGACTGTGGGACGTTTAACTTCAGCTCAGCAGACAGAACGATGAGATTCATGAGAACCAGGAGAACAGATAGAAAACCCGTTTTCAATGAGGCAGCAGGTTCCTCAGACTGAGACTGAACCAGGTCAGAGCTGCAGCTGCGACGTGAGGCCGGAGCCTTTCGGAGCGATGACAGACTGACGTGGGCCCCGGGGCCCGGGTGACCCCTCTGCGAGGCTCCCACGTCCACACAGATCTGTTGTCGAGGGACAACCGGGTGTTCGACGTTTGTCGGGGCGGCGAAATGAATTTGCTTTGACCAAAGGTCAAGCTGAGGCGGATCTTTTCACGGCCGGTCCTGATCTCTGTCAAAGATCCTGAGACAGGAAGCGTCGTCTCTCTCGTGTTGAGCAACATCTCATGAACTGGTGAATTCTCCTGGTGTTTGATTCTCTGTTCAACAACACATTCTCTGTGGTTTGTGATGACGTGACCCTCGGCTGAAGGGACGGACGGTAACACCCCCTCCTGAATTTAGCAGCTATTTTTAGGACCTAAAGAGGGAAAATCCTGTTTGATTATTCACAGACGAGGAGGCACAACTGCGTCATGCAACACTTTATTCTTCTCCTGATGTTTCAGCTGACAGGGCGCAGCGGCACGTTCAACTCCATGTGCCACATCAGTCATGCATGAACACACAGATTTAATTACTCAGTAATAATATTCACCATGTCCAACCCGGGACACAAATAGACAGAATGTGAGGGTGTGTGTTTGTAGTAATCAGAGCAGAGCTGCCGTCGGTGTCACAGCATCACAGCCGCAGACCCGGGAGGTCACATGCTCCCAGCTGCCAATCACAGCGGGCCTCGCTTGATTGAATTTCATCTGATAACCACGCAGCTTCCAATAAAGCCTGAGGCCAACGGCTGTGGAGGGTGGTCGCAGAAGTGTGTCAGGCTGACGGAGACGAGAGGAAACGATGTCGAGCTGCTGTTTGCTGATGAGCAGGTTGTGAAGCAGAAGCTAAAAGAGGCTGAAGAGCCGTTGAGCTGCAGAGAGAGAAACTCCGTTAACAAGACGGATCCTTTTCTCTGTCGTTAGTACAGAAAGTATTGAAACTTTAATTTGAAAGATATTATATATCTATATCTATATCTAGATATAGATACAGAGCGTTATCTCCGGCGGTGCTTTCACTCGAGTGTTGTTCCTGTTACCTAACCTTGCTCCCAGTAACTGAGAGGCATGACTCTGTGCTCTGCTCATTTCGGTGATGTAACACTGAAAGCGCTGCAGAATCTGTGCCACTCCGTCGCTGGTGTTGGACAAACTCTGACTCTGTTGAGCGTCTCTGCAGCAGAACGTCTCGTCTCCATCACGCGTCCGTCTCAGCGAGGACGAGGGCGTGAAGTCGCGTCGATCCGAACGTTCATTCATCTCAGACGGTTGAAAAACGATTCTGCCCAAAGATTCGTTTCACAAACCGAACGACAGCTGAACACTTTGGTCTTTAAACGTGATTCACATGAAGCTCAAGCTTCAACATTCGTGATTCACACATTTTCACAAACATACGTCTGAACATTTAGTTTCATGCAGTGTGTTGCTTTGAATTATGAACAGGACATTTTGAAATTAAGTGGAGACTTTTCTTTTGAAGGATTGTGTTTATACATTTTCCCTGTTTTTAATGTGTTTTATATGAACCTCAGTTTATAGCTTTACTTTCCCTGTTTGTTTGGACTTTCTCCTGAAAGGTTCAGTGTGTCTGCCGGGACCGTTTCAGAGTGAAATAGCCCAACAAATGAAATCTAGTTCAGAGGATTAATCCCATCAGTTTTTATGATTCTGTCATTTTTCCTCGAGCACCAACTGCAGGTCGACATTTTTCCATCAGCCTGTGAATCAATTACAAGATAGATGTTCAGATACGTGTGGTTCTCAGAGCCGGGATCCTGATGACTTCTGTGGTTTTAGTGATGTTGGGCTTATGTTTTATTCTTTATTCTCATTTCGACAGACGCTTGTGATTGAAGGTGTTTGGTAGAATCGTCGAGGACAGAGCTGTGAAGATCACTCGTCTTGAAACGACGGGATATGAAGTGAGGAAGAGACATGAATCAGTCCTTCGTGTTATTGTTCTGCACCAACATGTATCTGTGGCCACGTGCTCCTGTCGACATGTCGCTGTGACAGCTGGACTCCACTCGAGTGCTGCCACTGTCACAGGAACCAGGCAGACCCGGGATTATGTAGGTTGGGTGTGAGAACACATTTGGATACGGTCAATTTCTGCCTCCAGATTTGAGACGTGTGTTATTTCTATTCCTCGGCCGAGGTCTGACATGTGAACAGATCCTTTTTAAAACTGCGCTCGTGTCTGTGCACGGTCACAAAAACACTTTGGCTCAGGCTAAGTCGTCTGCAGCACCGTGCCGACTGCTGCTGGAACCTGCTGCTGGATTTGCGGTGTCTGTCATTAAGTACATAATGCTCAGCGCTACGTGATCCGCCCGCCATCCTCACAGCCCGAGGTCAGCGAGGGTCCTGGTGAAAAACACATCCCACAGCCACACCTCATCCTCAGGAGGTTCAGGTTCTCTCAGATTCTACTGGTTTTAAAGCAAATTATATTCAACATCTGGAGGAAATAGTTTCATTATTCTCTATAATTATAGTTAATACCTTTTCTCAAGTCACATTTTTAAATATATACGTTATTGTGTTTTGTATAAAAGTATTCTGGTTGCCTCTTATTTACTGTTATCACCAAAATCACCTAAATAAAATACCTCGGAAAGTTTTTCTATTTGGAAAATAGTAACCATGGCAACCACAAATAAATCCTTAATCTACGAGAAACCAAAGAAAAAATACAAATAAAAAAAATCTTCCACTCTGAAGAAACACCCTGCAGGTTAGCGTGATGTTTCACAATGAATCATCAGATCTAACACACACACACACACACACACACACACACACACACACACACACACACACACACACACACAACTGCTTCATGATGAAGTCGTTTCCAGGACAAAACTGAACAAGAGCAAAGTGTCAAAGCTTCTTTACTCAGAGACCCTCTGCACAACAGAGGAGAAGTCCTGCAGCGCCACCTGGTGGAGTATTTATAAAGTGCTTCAACCAGCAGTGGTGCAGGAACAACTCAGATTACTGAACTAAAAGTTCAACAACATTAATGCTGCATTACAAGTTAATATCCTAGAATTTATACATGAATATAATTTCTCTAGTAACAGAGAGAAACCCTCAGTCAAGGTCGTATTATTTCATCATAGGAAAAGCACGATGCTCGTTTCACCACCAGTACGTCAGACACTTGTTTTCAGAATTAGAATCAGATTTTCACATGCATGGAATATTCTGTTTTGAGCGGAGCCGACTCAGAAACAAAGAACCTGTGGTGCATCGAAACTACGGCAGCTGAGAAGGTCAATGTCGAGGGAAGACGACATGAGTTTAAATACGTGTTTGATCAAATACACGTGATGTTCCAGTCTCTGTCTTTGCAGCAGCTTCTCACATCTTCAGTGGATCTGTAGAGAATCCACTGGGTCCCTGTCTTTCTAATATGTTGTAATTACACGTCCTCTTCATTGGTTGTAGTTTGAGCAGATGTGCTGCACGATGGCAAGTTTCATGTTCTTATCTTGTGAGTATAAACAAGAAATCAGAAATGTGACCTGGTGAGAGAAAGGAGACCAGTCCAGGATCTGAGTCGCTGTCACTGGGAGATGAAGCTGGTTTGATTTGTGGGACGTGATAGAAACAAGAATATTTTCCCTTTTCCCCAAATTGAAGTCATTCTTCAATTTATGTTCACAAGCAGAAGTTACTGACTGAATGTGAGTGACGGCCTCATCCCACAGTGTAATGGGTTTAATGTGGGTTGATGGCGTCATGGCCGACACGTGACGAGTTAACGATTCATTCAGAGACAACAGCTCGTCAACCTTCTCGCTTCAGTTTCATTCACCTGACAATTGGTTCATTATTCTGCTGCGTTTTATTTGATTTAATTACAAATATATATTTTTATTTAAGAGCAAAATAAAGTTCTCCGAGATAACGAGCTAGTGCACTCGTTAGCGTAGCGTGGTCACCAGCAGGACGAGAAGTTCACACAGTTCATTCAAATGAACATTTCCTTCAAACTAAAAGGCTTAAAAGCTACGAGAGCTTAATCTCTTTTGTATCCTCTGGTTCTCTGTCCCCTGAAAGGTCAGCGGTGTGAAAGCAGCTTGTGATTGGTTCACCTGTTCAGGTAACTTTCACCCATTTCTCCTCCTCGAGCGTCGGTTTGGTTAAAATCCTTAAATCCTCCCGTGTCCTGATTTAAAAACCTGCTGCTGACGACACGTGAGCAAAATCAACTCGACCTGTTTAATATCTTGTTAAGAATAAACCTGCTGAGTAAATAAAGAATAATGTGTGTGGTGTCATGATGGAGGAATTACCCGCCGCGTGCTTTCTCACCTTGTGTGTGTTGTGTCACTGTGAACTCCTTGGAGAGCGCCGGGCGAGGAAGTGAAGAAGGGAAAGTTCTCCTTCCTGCTGGATTTGTCCCAGCGAGCTGCTGCTGCATATGCTGCAGTGGATTACACTGATCCAACTTAATGCCTAAGACCGTGCAATCATTCATAACTACAGGAGCTGTGGAGGGCACAGCCACGGATGCTCCCAGCGCCATCTGCCGCTGCAGCAGGATTAACGTTGAGGAAGATGTTAGAAAAGGTGGGGGGGGGGGGGGGGGCACGTAGACCCTGAGCTGTGGATCAGTCTGCAGAAACCAGACGTTTCACCAGAACATCTCCTTCTAATTGGTGATATAACCTGAACAATTATTCACAACAGATGTGCAAAGACGCTCGATGATAATAAAAGATCTCTAAATGAACACTACGTCTAAAAGAGCATCTTTCCTTCAAACTGTACCAGTGACTTCCCAGGTCTGGTCTTTATGCTGTTTTCTCTGATGATCCCGTCTCTTGTGTCTCCACAGGTTCGAAGCCCTGCCCTCCGACCATCAGGATCCCGTCCCCCTGGAATCAAACACACTGCTGCTGCAGCGTCGAACACCCACTTTTGGAACTTTGTGCCTTCAACCAAAATTCACCAGTGATACTTCTGAAGCTTTTTTTTTCTCATCTTTTGTTAGTTTTTCCTTCGTGAGGACAGAGGATGAATCTGCCTGAGCTACGAGGGCCTGGGATTGTGCTGCTTTGTCTCTCTGGAGAAAAAGAAGAATCAAACCGAGCCAGGACATGCAACTTTTGATCATGTTAATGTCCTAAAATGTTCTTTTTTTTCTACGAATAGTGTCAGTGATTTACTTCATATCAGAAGAAATCCCTTGCTGTGCAATATCAGTCGATATTTATGTGAAGTTGTCGTGTGGATGTAGACTTTGGACAAACTTTTTGGTTTATTTTTGTAACGATGTTTTCCTGATTTCTATTTTTCTAAAACGATAAGTCAGATGAGGGGAGAGAAAAAAAAATACGTGAAGGGAATAAAGACAAAGTTTGGTTGTTGCTAAAAGACGATTTGTTCAAGTTAAGTTTTCCTCGACTACATTCCCTCCTGCTCGGACCAGGGCCAAAGCCATAGCCTATCTCAGAAACCGATGCACCGGACATTTGAACCCCCCCAGGGGCCCGAACAGCGAGATGCATTCAGGCTCTCCGCGCTGGGGCCCACACCACAAGCCCATTGTGTCGGCTCGTCTCAGGCTGTTGGACTTCTCGAGCGGTGTTCTGGTTTCTACTGTTACGTTCAGGGGCTTGAATCTGAAGTATTTAGTATTCTCTACCTTCGTGTGGCCTGTTCTTCTTGCTGTTATTTTGTACTTCCTCCTACATATCAGTCGAGCAACTATAAGTGACATGAGTACATATGTGCGTGCACGTCGGAGAGGATGAGCGAGTGGGAGGTGAAATACTGTAAATTCTCAAATAAAAGACAAGCAATGATCAGGTGTCATTAAAAATGTCACACACAAAGTTAATTGATTTTAAAATGCCAGTAGTTAATTGGTTAGTTAGTGAAATCCAAACATTTGATTCGTCCTCGTGAAGGTTAAACATGTGAAGAAAAGTCTGTGTTGAAATGAACTGCGTTAAGATGCAACATGAACAAACTGGATGGTTCCACTATTTGATCTGGTGAGTTTACAACCTGCTCTGCTGATTCTAACACTGGGTTCCAGTTTGTTCTAAACCTCGTGTGTCACCGTGAAAAGACGTTAACAAGCCCCAAGCCGAACCCTCAGGGTTCATCTGACTAAAGATATTCTCAATACAATCTTTAAAAACGTAGACAATCAGTAAAAAATACTCCCACAGCTGCAGGTATTTCCAGAATCCTCTTCAAACCATTTGGATGAAAAAATCTTACGTCTGTTGTACAATTAGAAATATTTATCCTTATATATATATTTTTTATTCTTTACAGGTTTTACGAGCTGTGACTGTTTCCAATCCAAGCAAATATGGTAGCTAGCATCGACATATCTCACGCTCAATGACATGAACCAAAAAATTACAGTATTGTTTGTATTGATGTTAATTTATTTTATTTTTATACACAATAATATATTTATTTAATGCATCTGTTTGTTTTGTTTCGAGCAGGGACATGTGTAATTTCTGGATTCATAGAAATTTGTGTTTAAAATCTTTATTTTGCAGCAATCAAATCTGTTTTTTCATCCAGATGTTTTTGAGGATGTTCAAGTGAGAAACTAAATGTACGTTAGATTTGTGCCTTGTTTTCTGAAGTAGCTTCACCTGGATATGTTTCCAAACTGCGTCAGTTCTGTGCAGGGACGTTCACTGTGGTCGACGCATCTCAAACTACTGTTAATCTACAAGTGAATCCCAGGTAACGAGTCTGGTGTCATTGCCGGTAGATGTCAAATTTATGATCTTGATAAATTACCATGAACTGGCTGTAGAACCGGTTCCTGGATTGTCAAGGTTACACGTTATCTGTTTAACATAAAATAAAAATTATTATCAGATAAAATAATGTGGCTATTTGAGAATTTACAGTAACTCCGGTTTTATTGTTTCAACCCTGTTTTCTGCCATCGTGAATCGTGTTCTGTGAATCCTTGAAGCTGCTAATCCATGTAATGTGTAGATGGGAGATATCCAGCCTTATCCCTGATGTCCTATCAGTATCCTCCATATACCTCACACACACACACACACACACACACACACACACACACTAATCATTCTTCAGGCGTATTGATTTCAGTTTCATGCATCAGCGATTCACTTGCCTCAGTTTGTGCCTTTCAGGGAATCGTCGCTTTCATAAAACAAAACTTTTCTGTCGTGTTTTCAGTTCAGTGGTTTTCAAAATGAATCTTTATTCATTCAACCAAACAAAGGTGACAACTACTTTAAGTAAAGTATGTGGACTGCAAACCTCCATGTGTGACAGTGGAACATATAATTAATTCCATTACTTTATTATCAAGAGAAACATAAACCATTAAATTCCATTTGATTGTGAGATAAAAATGATCTGCATGAACAAAACATTTCTACTTTTACTCTTCAAGGACGTGACGATATTTTGAGTGACGGACCCGTGGAAGATGATTTGTTCTCCAGTCGATACGGAATCAGAAGAACGTGGGTTGAAAACGTAATAAACACATGAAACTTCAACTCAGTCTCTTTTCTCCACAAGTTTCATCCAAATTCTATCATCTGTTCTGAATTAGACGTGAGAGAGAGAAGTCCTGATAAAAGGCTCCAGTTCAAAGTGCACGATAATGTGTGCACGGACTTTGGCTCATCTTTCAAAACCACATGAGGGAAAAAGGATCCTGACACAACAGGAACATATCAGTTTGAGTTTCCTCCTTTGTTTGGTTGAAGGTTTGTAAAACATACTTTCTTCACAGTTCTCAGAAATCTCTACTCAACTGAATCATAACGATGAAAAACCCTCAGAGGCACAAACTGGTCCACAAGTTCATTTCAACTAAATCCACCTGTTACAGCATTTTAACATGTTGCTTGAAAAGCAAGTGTTTGTAGGAAAACATACAAGTGTTTGGTCTCTTTTTTTATGGTAATTATACTTTTTTTATTGCATGGTTTTGACTGAATTCCGCCCCATGATGACGTGTTCTGCCAACAGTAGTGGAGGTAGTTTCCCTTCTGTGTGGAGTCAGTAGACTTCGCTGCCTGTGAGTGTGAATCGTCCGTCAGGCTGCCTCCGTCCATCAAGTACCTTTTACTGAAACCGTTCCCCAAAACAAACGCTGCCAAATTGGTCTGAATAAGCCAAATTTTTTTCTGACGTTCTCTGTGTATAGGTGGTTGAAGTGTATCACATGTTAAACCTCATCCCGTTAATGTTACGTTGTGTTTTTAACAAAAAAGAATCCTGTTTGTTAAAATGTTGATAATATATGCAGAAGACTTACGAAATAAACTGAAACAAACTCAAACGTGCGTTTGACTGAGGAGAGCGCTTGTAATTCATTGTTGGGCCACTTGATGGAGCCAGTGACTTTTTTATCAGACGACTAAAAACACAATTTCTGATTAACATAAAAGATCAAAGCATAACGCTGATCATCTTACTCACAGATTTACCAATAAAAACTTTTTTAGAAAACTTGTTTTGACATAAACATTCTCTTAAATTGTATCTTCAGTAAATGCAGCACAGAAACAGCCTCATGTATTAATACCACTTCTGTTTCTAATCATAATAAAAGCGAATAGAGATATTTTTGGTCATTAAAAACAAACAAAATCTCGTTCCTGCTGAATAACACCCTACTACGTAAACATGGGTTAAATAAAATGCAGTCATAGTAAATGCATTCATTAAATCAAATATGATACTTTAATTTGACTGAAGTATTGATATTTTAAATGGATTATTTAACAAAAAAAGTAAATGAGACAGTTTTTCACGTATTGATACAATTGCCTTTCACCTCTTGTGTTTCATGGAGACCTGATGTATCATCATTTCTTTATTGAATAACTGGTAGTTGTGTTGAAAATATTTTACATAAAAGCACAAGTTTAGTTTTCACTCAATTGTTGTTATAGGTATCCAATAAGTTCTGCTTATTATTAAAGGAACTTTATTCAGTTAGTAACAAATATACAGTTTAAAAGACGTATTTACTTTTAGTTGTTGATTCAAATTATCTGGTGAACTATTGAAAATAAGTCATTTGAAAAGATGTTTATAAAAACAGGGGGTTTGACAAAGAGCGAATAATAATAATCATAATTTCCAGAAGCTGAACGATGACTGCTCCAGAGTGACGCTGATCATCGAGCCAATGACCGAGTGGGAACAACACAGCCTCATTTACATGTGATGTGTGTAAATGCGGTCCTCCGCCGTCTCCTCCTCACATCTCGTCTGATCCACAGAAACGATGCCGGAACCAGCGAAGGCTCCAGCGCCCAAGAAGGGCTCCAAGAAGGCGGTGACCAAGGTCCCCGGTAAGACCGGCAAGAAGAGGAGGAAGAGCCGCAAGGAGAGCTACGCCATCTACGTGTACAAGGTGCTGAAGCAGGTGCACCCCGACACCGGCATCTCCTCCAAGGCCATGGGCATCATGAACTCCTTCGTGAGCGACATCTTCGAGCGCATCGCCGGGGAGGCCTCCCGCCTGGCGCACTACAACAAGCGCTCCACCATCACCTCCAGGGAGATCCAGACCGCCGTCCGTCTGCTGCTCCCCGGGGAGCTGGCCAAGCACGCCGTGTCCGAGGGCACCAAGGCCGTGACCAAGTACACCAGCTCCAAGTAAACTGCGGAGACCCCGCTTCCACCCAACGGCTCTTTTAAGAGCCACCCACCGGCTCCATGGAGACAAACGGTCCTGATGCTCAAAGTGAAGTAACTTGAGATAAAAATTCCCTCGTGAGTTTCTTGGTGACAGAAGATTCAGAGAAGTTCACTGGTCTCTAAACATTTTGTTACATTTATGTTAATAACCATCAAATGTACGAGTTTCTACTTCAATCAATTAAAATACTGAACTTTGATAAAGCCTCCAACTGGTTACAAGACCAGTTTCCTCTCAAATATGATTTTAGGTTTTGATTCATATGTATTCACCACTCGATGATTCTCACAGGAGCCACAACAAGAACTCCAACTTCAAGATGTAAACATGAGTCGAAGGATTCAGATGCTGACTGGAGAATAAAAGATGGAGTTCAGTGAAGCCTCCGTTTCGTTTCTGACTGTTCGAATAGAAAGAGCTGATGTAACTGCTCATTCACACTGAAGCTCCAGGAACAGTGGGAATGAACATTATAGAATTTTAACTTTATATATTCTCAGTGATATCAAAATTCAGTATGTAATTCGATTTGTTGTCAAACTGATCCACTGTGGAACCAGTGACTGATCTGGATTCAGTCTCATTAACTCTCGTGTAGGACACTTTTTATTTGTGTAAAAGTGACTTCAGGTTCAAAACAGACCTGGATGAATCTTCTCTGACTTGATACAAATGTTTTAATTTAAATAAACATGATTTATATATCAGTTAAAATCATCAGTGTCCATATGGTGACATCTGCATTTAATGAAAAGTGACGACAGGATTCTTCATGGGTTCAGATGTTCAGCTTCACAAGATGAAATGACATTAAAATCATAACGAAGAAATAATTACACCTAAACAGAAATATCATTTATTTCTATATTATGACATTCAGTAGAAACAGTAAAAAATAAATGTACAATATTTACAATATGATTTGAATAACAAAAAATGTGTATATATAGAGATTTGTTCTGTTAAAACAAAACAAAAGTTGATTTTTATCTTAATCACAGTAACTCATAGTAATTTCCTAACTAGTTAGTTTGATAGTAAAGTTTAGTAACTAGTTACAGTTTGATAGTAAAGTTTAGTAACTAGTTAGTTTGATAGTAAAGTTTAGTAACTAGTTACAGTTTGATAGTAAAGTTTAGTAACTAGTTACAGTTTGATAGTAAAGTTTAGTAACTAGTTAGTTTGATAGTAAAGTTTAGTAACTAGTTACAGTTTGATAGTAAAGTTTACTAACTAGTTAGTTTGATAGTAAAGTTTAGTAACTAGTTAGTTTGATAGTAAAGTTTAGTAACTAGTTAGTTTGATAGTAAAGTTTAGTAACTAGTTAGTTTGATAGTAAAGTTTAGTAACTAGTTAGTTTGATAGTAAAGTTTAGTAACTAGTTACAGTTTGATAGTAAAGTTTAGTAACTAGTTACAGTTTGACCCAGTTCTCCGGGACACGTGACTCCAGCTGCGGACATTAGCTCTGCACCAGGTGGTGGCTCTGAAAAGAGCCGTTTGTTTTCATCCATTCTTCTTGTCGTTCTACTTCCGGGCAGTTCTCCGGACTCCGACCTTCTTCTCCTTGGTGCTCGGGGCCTTCGCCGCCTTTTTCGCAACCTTCTTGGCCACGACCGGCTTCTTGGCCGCCGCCTTCTTCGGGCTCTTGACCGCCACCTTCTTGGCCGCCACCTTCTTTGCAGCCGGAGCTTTCTTGACCTTCTTCACCTTCTTCGCTGCGGGCTTGGGAGACTTCTTGACCACTTTCAGCGTCTTGATCGCGGCCCTCTTCGGGGACTTCGGGCTCTTCTTCGGGGTCGCGGGCTTCCTGGCTTTGGGGGCGGGCTTCCTGGCGGGTTTCTTCGCCACCTTCTTGGACTTCTCGGCGGTTTTGTTCATCCTGAAGGATCCGGACGCTCCGTGTCCTGTGAGCTGAACCACGGTGCCGTCTTTCAGCAGCTTCCCGAGGGCGCGTTTAATGTTGTGCCCGTTGTGATCCACATCGTATCCGGTACCGACCAGGTGCTTCTTCACGGCGATGAAAGAAATGCCCTTCCTGTCCTTGCAGGCCGTGACCGCTTCCAGGATGCGCTCCCCGGCCCCGGGCCCGGTCCTCTTCGCGGGCTTGGTGCTCTTCTTCCTCGGGGACTTGGGGGCTTTGGCCGGTGCGGAGGCGGCGGCGGCGGAGGCGGCGGCGGCGGGAGCGGGAGCGACTTCTTCTGCCATCGTGACGTGCAGCTGCGAATCAACGCGAGTTCGATTCTGATGCAGATTCCTGCGCAGACACCGGAACTTAAACACACCATGAGAACCGTGGAGACTCAAGCGGCCTCTGCACGAACACTTGTGTTTTCTCTTCGACGACAAACGTCTCAAATTCTCTTTTGCTGGAAACAACAACGCGTGAAAAGGAGTCGAAATGGAAGCGAAGGAGTTTCTCTTCGCCTGGAAACAGTTGGAACATGAAGACGTGTCTGTGTTTTCCTCGGGAAGCGTTTAAAGCGGCTCTGTCAGCCGCCGTGTGACGCGCTGCTCCCGGACTTTTCTCTGTGTTTTCGCTCAGAAACGTTTGAAAAAGCTTCGGATTCACATAAAAACATGTCGGAGGTCGAGAGGAGAAGTTTGTCCAGAGACTCGACCTGAGAACATTCAGCTCTTTGGGGGTTTTGTTCATGAAACGCAGATTAGTTTGGTGCCTGCAAACACACTCGTGTTGGTGGAGTCACAACCCGAGTTATTTCCTGACAGTGTGCGACTCGTCACTCTATCACAGGGTTTTAATATTTAAAGTCACTATAACATCACAGCTGCGTTAGAGTTGATAGAAACACGTGACACTGACACACTGACACATGTCAATCACGGCAGTTACCTGAAAACACAGACTGCAGCTTCCAGAGGAGACAGATGTTCACCTGTCACAACATCAGAGTATTCAACTGCACACACACACACACACACACACACACACATATATGTATATAATCACAACTAATACTGACATCAAGAAACACTTTCTATCAATAAGAGAATTAAAAACATGCAACATATATAAATGCTCTTTTACATCTTAGTGATAATTAAATATAAATGTTTGACTGAACCTCACAAATTGTTAGTTTTGAATTAAAGTAGCATCGAGCTTCAATGTGCATTGTCAATATAACACAACAACCAAGGTTCTTATACCTGATACATTTTTATTGTTTTTGCTTCAGACGATGAGCCTGAGAATATGAAACTTTGCCCAAAAAGTCCGAGCAAATAAGGGACATGAACGTTAAGTTATTGGGGATGTGATTCATCTTGTGACAATGGGCATAGACCAAACTTTGAAAATAACATAAATGAATTTTAGCCTGTATTTCTGTGGGATCTTCAAAAGTCTATTATTCCATGTTTTGAATTTTAGTGTTTAAAAAGTTTTAAATTACAGTAACGTCACAGTTTGTAAAGTCTTGTACTTATATCTCAACTATACAGTTATTAACACACTGTATTTTCTTTTGTATTAATACTTCAAAAATGGATACATTGCCATTTATGATAGAAAGTGTATTTCCTCATGAATGTTGTGAATATTGTGATCATATAGATATGGAACTTGTTTGAATAGAACTGTTGGTGTCTCCCACTCGGTCCCAGTTTAGAACATAGGACAAGATAGAGAATATCCCTTGTATGTTCTACCGCACTAATTAATACCAACCGCCACTTGTGACAGTTGTGTCCTTATCAGGTGTTTCTGCCTTTTAATCACCAGACACCCTCTTCCAAGGCCAGACCAGTTGAACCAGTGTATCAGGTCTGGTCTCAGGCTGTTGGTGACAACATGTGATGGGACTGTGAGCTGCTGGCCTACGTCCACCAACAGCTCCCAGTCTGGGGCTTTCTCCATCTGACCACTCCTGGTCAGTAGTGCAGGAGAATCTCTCTGTCCCTGTTCCCCTCACGGACAAACGTCCTTTCAACTACGTTTGAGGTTTTGGATGTCGAGGCTTTGGTGGCAGTTGTCTTTGTTTCTATTGTTTCTGCAAGGCATTATTATTATTATTATTATAATAATAACCATTACTGCACATTATTATTATTAGCATTAGTTTCTTTGGGCTATTTGCTCAATATTTTTATGATGCAGAAATGAAGAGCCTCCGGGCTCATAGGCTGAAAAGAGGAAACGGAAACAGCTGTGGTGCAGCCAGCTCGCTTCAGTCACGTCCGCATGAAGGATTTAAACAGCAGCGTCGCCGCTTGTCACTTCATTCTACTTCAGTCCCGAAGAGAAGATGTCTGGTCGCGGTAAAGGAGGAAAGGGTCTCGGTAAAGGCGGCGCCAAGCGCCACCGGAAGGTTCTCCGTGATAACATCCAGGGAATCACCAAACCCGCCATCCGCCGTCTGGCTCGCCGCGGCGGAGTGAAGCGTATCTCCGGGCTGATCTACGAGGAGACCCGCGGGGTGCTGAAGGTCTTCCTGGAGAACGTGATCCGCGACGCCGTCACGTACACCGAGCACGCTAAGAGGAAGACGGTGACCGCCATGGACGTGGTGTACGCGCTGAAGAGACAGGGCCGCACCCTGTACGGCTTCGGAGGCTAAACCACACCCGGATGTGACGACGACGACCCAACGGCTCTTTTAAGAGCCACACACCGAGTCACTGAGGAGACAAAGTCCTGAGAAGCTCGTTACTGCTCCGTCACATTAGAACCTTCATGTGCAGCTGCAGGTCCACAACCACTGACGAGACAAAGTGTCCTGAGAACAACCGACACCAGAGAATCACCACTGATCTCATTCATCTTCATTACAACTGGTTTCATTGTTTCTGTGAGGTTAAAACCAGTGAATATGAAAATCAACAAATGAAACAAATCTCCATCAGACTCAGACGATGCAGTTTCCACATCAACAGACTCATCACGTCTTCGTTTGTCAATTAGTTTATATTAATCTCCACTCACTGAGTTTCTGCTTCAGGCCATGTTCACTTGTTAGAAACAAGAACACACTTCCCTCTGAACGGAGATAATCACACTAATCCTGTTTCATACATTAAAGGACAGTTGTATTTCAGCGCTGTACAAACAAGAGTCATTTATATTTGTCACATTTTGTCCCTGGAATAAACTTATTAACTTCAGCCTTGATCACATTAAACATACTTGGTGTCAGTTGAAGTGAATATTTGACCCTTGAGCAACATTGTTGTTAGAGTCAGGACCGTTTGGCCAAATACAAAAAACCTGGATCATCATTAAATGGCAAAGATATTAAAGCGTATATTCTGTAATACATGTATCTACCTCAGACATTTCTCATACTGTATATTTACAAACTATTTTACTATAAGTGATAATAAAAAACTAAAGTGATGAAGTGATGCGTGTTGTGTTTCACAGTGTTTTACATGAATCACTGTGCAATGCTTCCAGAAACCTTCCTTTCAGGTATTGGATCAAAAATATAAATCAGTTTTATTATATTTACATTCACTAAATGTCTTGTGTTTAACGTCTGTTTAATTCTTTGAAATGATATAGTTTATACTTGATGAAAAACTAAACTTTTCTCTGCTGTGGCTGTAAGAGTAATTGTTTATGATATTAAATCAAACATAGAAATGTATCATCTGTGAGTGTGGTTATAAATATAATACATTAATATAATATATCACATGATAATTCATTGTCTAATGTTTGATTAATAGAAGACTTTATAGATTCTTCTTCTCTGTTGGTTTAAACTGTTCAGAACCTTTCACCGTCTGCCTGGTGACCGGCTCAGCCAATCACAGGCGGGAGACCACACAAGCCTCATTTACATGTGATGTGTGTAAATGCGGTCCTCCGCCGTCTCCTCCTCACATCTCGTCTGATCCACAGAAACGATGCCGGAACCAGCGAAGGCTCCAGCGCCCAAGAAGGGCTCCAAGAAGGCGGTGACCAAGGTCCCCGGTAAGACCGGCAAGAAGAGGAGGAAGAGCCGCAAGGAGAGCTACGCCATCTACGTGTACAAGGTGCTGAAGCAGGTGCACCCCGACACCGGCATCTCCTCCAAGGCCATGGGCATCATGAACTCCTTCGTGAGCGACATCTTCGAGCGCATCGCCGGGGAGGCCTCCCGCCTGGCGCACTACAACAAGCGCTCCACCATCACCTCCAGGGAGATCCAGACCGCCGTCCGTCTGCTGCTCCCCGGGGAGCTGGCCAAGCACGCCGTGTCCGAGGGCACCAAGGCCGTGACCAAGTACACCAGCTCCAAGTAAACTGCGGAGACCCCGCTTCCACCCAACGGCTCTTTTAAGAGCCACCCACCGGCTCCATGGAGACAAACGGTCCTGATGCTCACACTCACTCACTCACTCGTCCTGGATCCGGAGAAACTTCTACAGGAAGTGAATGAACCACATTAAATGTGAAGATCTAGAACCTTCATCGATCAAAGATCTTAAAGATGACACGACTCCTTAACGGGTCTTTATCTAAAGAACCATAAACTCCACATCACGTGGTTCATGTGTATCTTTACTTTGTCTCCAGGAGATGACGAGTCGCTGGTTTCCCGCCTGACATTTTGAAAACTGGCGCTTTTTGTTGACGTCAGCTGAGAATAAACCAACGGCTCTTGATTCGGATAGTTTTTGCACAAGTGAAATCACCATGGAAACAAAGAGCCTGAGTCTGGAGGCTCGTGACAGACGAGACAGTTATTGATGAAATGTTTATTTAACTGTTGCCTGTTACTATGGAAACTGCTCGTCTGTTTCCATGTTCATGTCATGTAATACTGGTCTTTGTTCTGAACGCATGAATTTGAATAAATCACATTTTCTGTAAACTGTCAAATGTAACTTTTTTGTATGCCTGTGTTTTTATCACATTTTATTTTCACAACGTTTATTTAACTATGACATTTAGCTGAACTCATTTGTTTGTTATATACTGCACTACATAACTACAGCTACAAATATATTTACCAAAATTATCTGCTGCACTATTTTCATATTTAAATTAGTTTTACCCCAAATATGCACTTTTCTTAAAGCTGCTGCCGTTGTCCACTGCATGAGAATAAAATGATTTTATCAATTATATCTGTGTTGTTTTCATCAAGGACCACTGCATTCAGAAAGTATAGAATCATTTAATCCTGAATTGTGAGTAAGAACTCTCACTCAGTTTCTGATCATTTCATTTTATCCCGTTTATGAATAAATAAGCTGCTCATGCTGTGAATATTTCATAGGAGCATATTTACTTATGACTTTTTACAAGAAGCTCTGAAGTTTGTATATCACATAAAGACACATTTCATATATATCGATCGGCCGAAGTGTCCTTGGTCAAGATGCTGACCCCTGAATCGTCCCTCATAGAACAACAAAAGGTTCTGCTAATAGATGCTCTGTATGAATGTGAAACTGTACTGTACAGAGCTTTGAGTGGTCATCAAGACTAGAGAAGCGATATATAAATACAAAACCATGAGCATATTTCATATTTCTGACGGTGAAATATTTACATTGAGTCGTTTGAAAAAAGATAAAGTTGAATATGTTCTGATTATATTAATATTTTCTAAGTACATTTTATATGATGTACTTATATTTAATATGTTCTAAGTAAATTGTATATGTTTTATATTTGTTTTAATATCATAGTAAAGAATTTTCTCGTTTTGAATCTTTTGAACTGAACAACAGAAAATGTCCTCACCGGAAGTGACTTATCCTCGTCACGTGCCTCTCTTTGGACCAATCAGCGCCAGCAGCGCCGCGGCCCCGGCTATAAAAGCGGAGCTCCGCCGCTCACTCCCCTATGTTCATTTCGTTCAGTAAGGATGGCACGAACCAAGCAGACCGCCCGTAAGTCCACCGGAGGGAAAGCTCCCAGGAAGCAGCTGGCCACCAAGGCCGCCCGGAAGAGCGCCCCGGCCACCGGCGGCGTGAAGAAGCCTCACCGCTACAGGCCCGGGACCGTGGCTCTCAGAGAGATCCGCCGCTACCAGAAGTCCACCGAGCTGCTGATCCGCAAGCTGCCCTTCCAGCGCCTGGTCCGGGAGATCGCTCAGGACTTCAAGACCGACCTGCGCTTCCAGAGCTCCGCCGTCATGGCTCTGCAGGAGGCCAGCGAGGCCTATCTGGTCGGCCTGTTCGAGGACACCAACCTGTGCGCCATCCACGCCAAGAGGGTCACCATCATGCCCAAAGACATCCAGCTGGCCCGGCGCATCCGCGGGGAGAGAGCGTAACCTGCCCGCACCTCGCTCACCACACAACGGCTCTTTTAAGAGCCACTCACCCTCCGTGGAGAGTCAAAGTCCCGCAGCTTCCAGCTCGTTGTGTTGGTCACTAATCACTCGAGTATGAAAACACAAACTTCACGTCACTTGTTTACCAGCTGGTCAGTGTTTACGTTCACTCCCTACAGACACGTGACCTGTTCCGGACCGGAAGTTAGAATCATTTAAAGACAAAGTGGAAACCTGCTCTTTAGACGGTGTCGGTGGGAACTCGGTGTTTATATGATCAAAAACATGTTGACAAAGTCTCCAGAGCACGTGAACATAATTTGAGTCAAAGTGACAAAATGTGTCTGACAACGAAGATGGAACGTTTACGAAATATTTCAGCTCGTTTCTTGTTCAGGAGGAAATGTTACCATCAGATAAACGTGACTTTAAGGATTTAGTCTCATGAAGCGGGTTCAGACAGTCTGACATTCACCAACAGTAACAAATAAAAGGTTCAATCGAACAATCGATGAGGAAACATGTTTTTTATCTGTCATTTAACTCATTGTTATGGGAGAGGATTATTTCTAATGTCAAGAATCTGAATCCAAACATTTACATCCTCAACTCGTGAGTTGGGACAGGATTTAATTTGACTTGTATTTCATTGCAGACAGTTTGAACACAAGATATTTTATGAATTGTCTGGTCAACATTAATTTGTAAATATAAGACCATTCAGGCCTGAAACACATTCCAGAGAAAGTTGGGTCGGGCCGTTTAGGGTTGTGAGGTAGACGGATTAGAAAATGAAGTGATTTGAAATAGGTGATGTCAGCAGGTGATTGTAATCATGACTTGGTACAAAAGCAGTATCCAGGAAAGGCCGAGCTCTTGAGGAGCAGAGACGGGCCGAGGATCAAATCTGTGAGAGAATTATTGAAATGTTTGAGGTCACAGATCAAATCATGTGCTTTTGTGTTCTTATTGTAACACAGGTCAAAGATCATTTATAAACCACTGTTCTCAGTTTTAAATGTAACATACTGATTTGGGTTTGTATATTTAATTATCACTAACATGTAAAAGTGTTCTGACCATATTGTGGTTGATCATTTATACATGTTGCAGTGTTTTTAATTCTCTTATTGATAGAAAGTGTTTCTTGATGTCAGTATTAGTTGTGATTATTTATATATATATATATATATATATATATATGTGTGTGTGTGCAGTTCTATTCAAACAAGTTCCATATCTATATGATCACAATATTCACAACATTCATGAGGAAATACACTTTCTATCATAAATGGCAATTTATCCATTTTTGAAGTATTAATACAAAAGAAAATACAGTGTGTTAATAACTGTATAGTTGAGATATAAGTACAAGACTTTACAAACTGTGACGTTACTGTAATTTAAAACTTTTTAAACACTAAAATTCAAAACATGGAATAATAGACTTTTGAAGATCCCACAGAAATACAGGCTAAATTCATTAATGTTATTTTCAAAGTTTGGTCTATGCCCATTGTCACAAGATGAATCACATCCCCAATAACTTAACGTTCATGTCCCTTATTTGCTTGGACTTTTTGGGCAAAGTTTCATATTCTCAGGCTCATCGTCTGAAGCAAAAACAATAAAAATGTATCAGGTATAAGAACCTTGGTTGTTGTGTTATATTGACAATGCACATTGAAGCGCGATGCTACTTTAATTCAAAACTAACAATTTGTTAGGTTCAGTCAAACATTTATATTTAATTATCACTAAGATGTAAAAGAGCATTTATATATGTTGCAAGTTTTTAATTCTCTTATTGATAGAAAGTGTTTCTTGATGTCAGTATTAGTTGTGATTATATATATATATATGTGTGTGTGTGTGTGTGTGTGTGTGCAGTTGAATACTCTGATGTTGTGACAGGTGAACATCTGTCTCCTCTGGAAGCTGCAGTCTGTGTTTTCATGTAACTGCCGTGATTGACATGTGTCAGTGTCACGTGTTTCTATCAACTCTAACGCAGCTGTGATGTTGTAGTGACTTTAAATATTAAAACCCTGTGATAGAGTGACGAGTCGCACACTGTCAGGAAATAACTCGGGTTGTGACTCCACCAACACGAGTGTGTTTGCAGGCACCAAACTAATCTGCGTTTCATGAACAAAACCCCCAAAGAGCTGAATGTTCTCAGGTCGAGTCTCTGGACAAACTTCTCCTCTCGACCTCCGACATGTTTTTATGTGAATCCGAAGCTTTTTCAAACGTTTCTGAGCGAAAACACAGAGAAAAGTCCGGGAGCAGCGCGTCACACGGCGGCTGACAGAGCCGCTTTAAACGCTTCCCGAGGAAAACACAGACACGTCTTCATGTTCCAACTGTTTCCAGGCGAAGAGAAACTCCTTCGCTTCCATTTCGACTCCTTTTCACGCGTTGTTGTTTCCAGCAAAAGAGAATTTGAGACGTTTGTCGTCGAAGAGAAAACACAAGTGTTCGTGCAGAGGCCGCTTGAGTCTCCACGGTTCTCATGGTGTGTTTAAGTTCCGGTGTCTGCGCAGGAATCTGCATCAGAATCGAACTCGCGTTGATTCGCAGCTGCACGTCACGATGGCAGAAGAAGTCGCTCCCGCTCCCGCCGCCGCCGCCGCCGCCGCCTCCGCACCGGCCAAAGCCCCCAAGTCCCCGAGGAAGAAGAGCACCAAGCCCGCGAAGAGGACCGGGCCCGGGGCCGGGGAGCGCATCCTGGAAGCGGTCACGGCCTGCAAGGACAGGAAGGGCATTTCTTTCATCGCCGTGAAGAAGCACCTGGCCAGTACCGGATACGATGTGGATCACAACGGGCACAACATTAAACGCGCCCTCGGGAAGCTGCTGAAAGACGGCACCGTGGTTCAGCTCACAGGACACGGAGCGTCCGGATCCTTCAGGATGAACAAAACCGCCGAGAAGTCCAAGAAGGTGGCGAAGAAACCCGCCAGGAAGCCCGCCCCCAAAGCCAGGAAGCCCGCGACCCCGAAGAAGAGCCCGAAGTCCCCGAAGAGGGCCGCGATCAAGACGCTGAAAGTGGTCAAGAAGTCTCCCAAGCCCGCAGCGAAGAAGGTGAAGAAGGTCAAGAAAGCTCCGGCTGCAAAGAAGGTGGCGGCCAAGAAGGTGGCGGTCAAGAGCCCGAAGAAGGCGGCGGCCAAGAAGCCGGTTGTGGCCAAGAAGGTTGCGAAAAAGGCGGCGAAGGCCCCGAGCACCAAGGAGAAGAAGGTCGGAGTCCGGAGAACTGCCCGGAAGTAGAACGACAAGAAGAATGGATGAAAACAAACGGCTCTTTTCAGAGCCACCACCTGGTGCAGAGCTAATGTCCGCAGCTGGAGTCACGTGTCCCGGAGAACTGGGTCAAACTGTAACTAGTTACTAAACTTTACTATCAAACTAACTAGTTACTAAACTTTACTATCAAACTAACTAGTTACTAAACTTTACTATCAAACTAACTAGTTACTAAACTTTACTATCAAACTGTAACTAGTTACTAAACTTTACTATCAAACTGTAAGTAGTTACTAAACTTTACTGTCAAACTGTAACTAGTTACTAAACTTTACTATCAAACTAACTAGTTACTAAACTTTACTATCAAACTAACTAGTTACTAAACGTTACTATCAAACTGTAACTAGTTACTAAACTTTACTATCAAACTAACTAGTTACTAAACTTTACTATCAAACTAACTAGTTACTAAACTTTATTATCAAACTGTAACTAGTTTCTAAACTTTACTATCAAACTAACTAGTTACTAAACTTTACTATCAAACTGTATCTAGTTACTAAACTTTATTATCAAACTGTAACTAGTTACTAAACTTTACTATCAAACCAACTAGTTACTAAACTTTATTATCAAACTGTAACTAGTTACTAAACTTTACTATCAAACTAAATAGTTACTAAACTTTATTATCAAACTGTAACTAGTTACTAAACTTTACTATCAAACTATCTAGTTACTAAACTTTATTATCAAACTAACTAGTTACTAAACTTTATTATCAAACTGTAACTAGTTACTAAACTTTATTATCAAACTATCTAGTTACTAAACTTTATATCAAACTGTAACTAGTTACTAAAGTATTATTTATTCTAAAGTTCACATGTTTCATCAGTTAAATTACTTCACTTTACAATTTAGCTCCTGAAACTTATTTTAGTTTTTAGCTCAAACTGTATCTGCTCACTTATTATGAAACTTACTTATTAATGTATTTACCTGTCGAAGTCAGAAGTTCACACTCATCTTCAGAAACAGATTCAAAACACTTTTTCAAACGTTATTTCCTTAAACTTATGATCATGATTAAGATTCACTTACATCAACTTCAGTTTTGTTAACAGAACAAATCTGTACATATATTATTTATGTTGTTAAAGTCATATTGTAAATACTGAACATTTATTTGTTACTGTTTCTACTGAATTTGTCATTATAAATATATAGAAATAAATTAGATATTTATATGTAGTGATTTATTTAAACTTAAACAGATTCTAATCTAGTTTCCTCTTGTGAAGCTGAACCTCTGAACCATGAAGAATCAGTTATTCACTTTTTATTAAATGCAGATATTACTGTATCATCACTAAATATAATCTTAATAGTTTTAACAATGTAAATCTGACCTTGAGTTACATCTTTATCTTCTATGTTTCTGACAATGAGCCTGAAACAGAAGAGACTGATTTGATCGTCGTCACTAGGAGCAGGGACGAGATGATTTCATGTCCTTCTGACAGTGACAACATGTTTATAGATCATTTGGTACAAAATCTATTTAGATTTAATTTTGTGTGTGTGTTCACTTATAATCTAACTTCACCTCATTTCCTTCATACTTGTCAAAGAACAGAAACTTCATTCATTATGTTCCTCAAGTCATAAATCAATCAAATCGCTTAGAAGAAAATATTATTTCATTTATTCACATCACTGTCATATTCACTATGAAACGTTTCCTGAGATGTTTGAAAACATGAATGTACATCACATGTTGATTGTCCCTATATAATATATATGAATGTATACGATGAAGAGAAGCAGGAGCAGGTGAGAGAGATCAGCTGATCATCGTCTCATTTCCTCTGGATGTGCAGCTTCACTCTGGAAACCTGGAGGAGAAACTCCAGCTCACACAGGTTAGATGTTAAAACTGCTGATTCGTTTATCTACATTAAGTTTATCTACTTAATGAAGACACGTTTTCTTCATCTAGTGAAGAAACTGATCAACATTAAAAATCCTCATCCTGACAGCTTTCATCTGAGCGATTTAAGGGCTGAGATGTTTGTATTTGACACAATCTCCTGTGAACTCAGGGAAAATGTCATAATTCATGAGTAGGAGCAAAGTCTTTGTACTTCAGGATTCATTTGTGATACAAATCTTAGTAATGTGCATAAATATGTAAAATACAACTGCACAAACATAATCAGATCAAATGTAGTTATGTTACAATTATTTCATTCATTGACTTACTACTACTATAGTAACCCGAACCGGAAATGAAGAGCCTCCGGGCTCATAGGCTGAAAAGAGGAAACGGAAACAGCTGTGGTGCAGCCAGCTCGCTTCAGTCACGTCCGCATGAAGGATTTAAACAGCAGCGTCGCCGCTTGTCACTTCATTCTACTTCAGTCCCGAAGAGAAGATGTCTGGTCGCGGTAAAGGAGGAAAGGGTCTCGGTAAAGGCGGCGCCAAGCGCCACCGGAAGGTTCTCCGTGATAACATCCAGGGAATCACCAAACCCGCCATCCGCCGTCTGGCTCGCCGCGGCGGAGTGAAGCGTATCTCCGGGCTGATCTACGAGGAGACCCGCGGGGTGCTGAAGGTCTTCCTGGAGAACGTGATCCGCGACGCCGTCACCTACACCGAGCACGCTAAGAGGAAGACGGTGACCGCCATGGACGTGGTGTACGCGCTGAAGAGACAGGGCCGCACTCTGTACGGCTTCGGAGGCTAAACCACACCCGGATGTGACGACGACGACGACCCAACGGCTCTTTTAAGAGCCACACACCGAGTCACTGAGGAGACAAAGTCCTGAGAAGCTCGTTACTGCTCCGTCACATTAGAACCTTCATGTGCAGCTGCAGGTCCACAACCACTGACGAGACAAAGTGTCCTGAGAAGCTGCTTCAATCTGAGATACAAGTATTAAATATTTATACAATGTAAGGTTTTCTGATGGTTAACTATGGACAGAAGTGCAATAGATGTCAAGTGTGAGGGGGGACATCAAGGTTTTAGCAGTATTTAGCAAAGGGACTCCGGGGAAGAAGTCAAGTCAGTAACATGTACTGATGAGACATGAATTACTTTAATATGATAACGATTGAGAAGCTCCATGTGTCCCCCTGACCTTCTAGACCTATAGCAGCAGGACCAAGACAAACCTGTACCAGCTCTACCTATAAGCTTTATCAAAAAGGAAGGTTTTAAGCCTACTCTTAAATGTACAGGTGGTGTCTGCCTCCAGAACTGAAAGTGGGAGATGATGCTCCTCCTCTACTTTAGGGACGACAAGTAAGCCTGAATTCTGGGAGCGCTGTGCTCTAGTGGTGATAAGGTACCATCAGCTCTTTAAGGTATAATGGCCATATTATTAAGGGCCTTGAAGGTGAGGAGGAGAATTTTAAATTCTATTCTAGATTTAACCGGAAGCCAGTGTAGTGAAGCTAACACAGGAGACATGTGGTCTCTTTTCTTGGTTCTTGTCAGGACACGTGCTGCAGCATTTTGGACAAGCTGCAGGGTCTTTAACGACTTCCTGCTGGAGCCTGATAATACTGAATTACAATAATCCAGTCTGGATGTAACAAAGGCCTGGACTAGTTTTTCTGCATCCTTTTGAGAAAGGACATGTCTGATTTTGGAGATATTACGCAAGTGGAAAAAGGCGGTCCTAGAAATTTGTGTGAATTAAAGGATAAATCAGGATCGAAGATCACTCCCAAGTTCTTGACTGTTTCATTGGAAGCAAGGTCGTCTACAGTTTAACTGTAGATCGTGTAAATCATTTTTAAAAAATTTAAATTAATATATTTAGCAAATCACTATATATAACTGTATACACAATATAAGTGTTATATTCATGCATAACAATATATAATCAAATATATGGGTTATGGTGTTTCAATGTCCTTGGTGATGTTGGTACTGCAGTAGAGGTATTCGGTCACTGGAGGTCGCTGTTGACCACTGGATTGTTGTCAACTTAGTCACATTACAGTTGATATTTATACAAACTAACGATGAGGAGACGTAATGTTCTTCTAACCAATGATACAGGATGAGGTCCGAGGTAAATGTCACTGGTTCCGGTCACATCTCTGGGGGAAAACCTCTCCGACCAGCTCATGTATTTTACACATACAGAGACGGATCCCAGGGGTTATATATAATATATATAACTCAGCTGTAGAAAAGTATTTGTACATGAAGTCTAACTTCAGAACAGAAGGTTTGTAACTGAATCAGACACGTTGACTCTTCTCTGAACCTGCAGGTCAGATGCTCCAGTAACTTCCGGTCCGGAACAGGTCACGTGTCTGTAGGGAGTGAACGTAAACACTGACCAGCTGGTAAACAAGTGACGTGAGGTTTGTGTTTTCATACTCGAGTGATTAGTGACCAACACAACGAGCTGGAAGCTGCGGGACTTTGACTCTCCACGGAGGGTGAGTGGCTCTTAAAAGAGCCGTTGTGTGGTGAGCGAGGTGCGGGCAGGTTACGCTCTCTCCCCGCGAATGCGCCGGGCCAGCTGGATGTCTTTGGGCATGATGGTGACCCTCTTGGCGTGGATGGCGCACAGGTTGGTGTCCTCGAACAGGCCGACCAGATAGGCCTCGCTGGCCTCCTGCAGAGCCATGACGGCGGAGCTCTGGAAGCGCAGGTCGGTCTTGAAGTCCTGAGCGATCTCCCGGACCAGGCGCTGGAAGGGCAGCTTGCGGATCAGCAGCTCGGTGGACTTCTGGTAGCGGCGGATCTCTCTGAGAGCCACGGTCCCGGGCCTGTAGCGGTGAGGCTTCTTCACGCCGCCGGTGGCCGGGGCGCTCTTCCGGGCGGCCTTGGTGGCCAGCTGCTTCCTGGGAGCTTTCCCTCCGGTGGACTTACGGGCGGTCTGCTTGGTTCGTGCCATCCTTACTGAACGAAATGAACATAGGGGAGTGAGCGGCGGAGCTCCGCTTTTATAGCCGGCGCTGCTGGCGCTGATTGGTCCAAAGAGAGG
The DNA here is from genome assembly GCA_026259375.1 of Verasper variegatus. Taxonomy (NCBI): domain Eukaryota; kingdom Metazoa; phylum Chordata; class Actinopteri; order Pleuronectiformes; family Pleuronectidae; genus Verasper; species Verasper variegatus. Next base: position 639,798 of record CM048058.1, read on the forward strand.
CACGTGACGAGGATAAGTCACTTCCGGTGAGGACATTTTCTGTTGTTCAGTTCAAAAGATTCAAAACGAGAAAATTCTTTACTATGATATTAAAACAAATATAAAACATATACAATTTACTTAGAACATATTAAATATAAGTACATCATATAAAATGTACTTAGAAAATATTAATATAATCAGAACATATTCAACTTTATCTTTTTTCAAACGACTCAATGTAAATATTTCACTGTCAGAAATATGAAATATGCTCATGGTTTTGTATTTATATATCGCTTCTCTAGTCTTGATGACCACTCAAAGCTCTGTACAGTACAGTTTCACATTCATACAGAGCATCTATTAGCAGAACCTTTTGTTGTTCTATGAGGGACGATTCAGGGGTCAGCATCTTGACCAAGGACACTTTGGCCGATCGATATATATGAAATGTGTCTTTATGTGATATACAAACTTCAGAGCTTCTTGTAAAAAGTCATAAGTAAATATGCTCCTATGAAATATTCACAGCATGAGCAGCTTATTTATTCATAAACGGGATAAAATGAAATGATCAGAAACTGAGTGAGAGTTCTTACTCACAATTCAGGATTAAATGATTCTATACTTTCTGGATGCAGTGGTCCTTGATGAAAACAACACAGATATAATTGATAAAATCATTTTATTCTCATGCAGTGGACAACGGCAGCAGCTTTAAGAAAAGTGCATATTTGGGGTAAAACTAATTTAAATATGAAAATAGTGCAGCAGATAATTTTGGTAAATATATTTGTAGCTGTAGTTATGTAGTGCAGTATATAACAAACAAATGAGTTCAGCTAAATGTCATAGTTAAATAAACGTTGTGAAAATAAAATGTATGATAAAAACACAGGCATACAAAAAAGTTACATTTGACAGATTACAGAAAATGTGATTTATTCAAATTCATGCGTTCAGAACAAAGACCAGTATTACATGACATGAACATGGAAACAGACGAGCAGTTTCCATAGTAACATGCAACAGTTAAATAAACATTTCATCAATAACTGTCTCGTCTGTCACGAGCCTCCAGACTCAGGCTCTTTGTTTCCATGGTGATTTCACTTCACGCAAAAACTATCCGAATCAAGAGCCGTTGGTTTATTCTCAGCTGACGTCAACAAAAAGCGCCAGTTTTCAAAATGTCAGGCGGGAAACCAGCGACTCGTCATCTCCTGGAGACAAAGTAAAGATACACATGAACCACGTGATGTGGAGTTTATGGTTCTTTAGATAAAGACCCGTTAAGGAGTCGTGTCATCTTTAAGATCTTTGATCGATGAAGGTTCTAGATCTTTACATTTAATGTGGTTCATTCACTTCCTGTAGAAGTTTCTCCGGATCCAGGACGAGTGAGTGAGTGAGTGTGAGCATCAGGACCGTTTGTCTCCATGGAGCCGGTGGGTGGCTCTTAAAAGAGCCGTTGGGTGGAAGCGGGGTCTCCGCAGTTTACTTGGAGCTGGTGTACTTGGTCACGGCCTTGGTGCCCTCGGACACGGCGTGCTTGGCCAGCTCCCCGGGGAGAAGCAGACGGACGGCGGTCTGGATCTCCCTGGAGGTGATGGTGGAGCGCTTGTTGTAGTGCGCCAGGCGGGAGGCCTCCCCGGCGATGCGCTCGAAGATGTCGCTCACGAAGGAGTTCATGATGCCCATGGCCTTGGAGGAGATGCCGGTGTCGGGGTGCACCTGCTTCAGCACCTTGTACACGTAGATGGCGTAGCTCTCCTTGCGGCTCTTCCTCCTCTTCTTGCCGGTCTTACCGGGGACCTTGGTCACCGCCTTCTTGGAGCCCTTCTTGGGCGCTGGAGCCTTCGCTGGTTCCGGCATCGTTTCTGTGGATCAGACGAGATGTGAGGAGGAGACGGCGGAGGACCGCATTTACACACATCACATGTAAATGAGGTTGTGTGGTCTCCCGCCTGTGATTGGCTGAGCCGGTCACCAGGCAGACGGTGAAAGGTTCTGAACAGTTTAAACCAACAGAGAAGAAGAATCTATAAAGTCTTCTATTAATCAAACATTAGACAATGAATTATCATGTGATATATTATATTAATGTATTATATTTATAACCACACTCACAGATGATACATTTCTATGTTTGATTTAATATCATAAACAATTACTCTTACAGCCACAGCAGAGAAAAGTTTAGTTTTTCATCAAGTATAAACTATATCATTTCAAAGAATTAAACAGACGTTAAACACAAGACATTTAGTGAATGTAAATATAATAAAACTGATTTATATTTTTGATCCAATACCTGAAAGGAAGGTTTCTGGAAGCATTGCACAGTGATTCATGTAAAACACTGTGAAACACAACACGCATCACTTCATCACTTTAGTTTTTTATTATCACTTATAGTAAAATAGTTTGTAAATATACAGTATGAGAAATGTCTGAGGTAGATACATGTATTACAGAATATACGCTTTAATATCTTTGCCATTTAATGATGATCCAGGTTTTTTGTATTTGGCCAAACGGTCCTGACTCTAACAACAAGTTGCTCAAGGGTCAAATATTCACTTCAACTGACACCAAGTATGTTTAATGTGATCAAGGCTGAAGTTAATAAGTTTATTCCAGGGACAAAATGTGACAAATATAAATGACTCTTGTTTGTACAGCGCTGAAATACAACTGTCCTTTAATGTATGAAACAGGATTAGTGTGATTATCTCCGTTCAGAGGGAAGTGTGTTCTTGTTTCTAACAAGTGAACATGGCCTGAAGCAGAAACTCAGTGAGTGGAGATTAATATAAACTAATTGACATCTTAAAGACAAACGAAGACGTGATGAGTCTGTTGATGTGGAAACTGCATCGTCTGAGTCTGATGGAGATTTGTTTCTTCATTTGTTGATTTTCATATTCACTGGTTTTAACCTCACAGAAACAATGAAATCAGTTGTAATGAAGATGAATGAGATCAGTGGTGATTCTCTGGTGTCGGTTGTTCTCAGGACACTTTGTCTCGTCAGTGGTTGTGGACCTGCAGCTGCACATGAAGGTTCTAATGTGACGGAGCAGTAACGAGCTTCTCAGGACTTTGTCTCCTCAGTGACTCGGTGTGTGGCTCTTAAAAGAGCCGTTGGGTCGTCGTCGTCGTCACATCCGGGTGTGGTTTAGCCTCCGAAGCCGTACAGAGTGCGGCCCTGTCTCTTCAGCGCGTACACCACGTCCATGGCGGTCACCGTCTTCCTCTTAGCGTGCTCGGTGTAGGTGACGGCGTCGCGGATCACGTTCTCCAGGAAGACCTTCAGCACCCCGCGGGTCTCCTCGTAGATCAGCCCGGAGATACGCTTCACTCCGCCGCGGCGAGCCAGACGGCGGATGGCGGGTTTGGTGATTCCCTGGATGTTATCACGGAGAACCTTCCGGTGGCGCTTGGCGCCGCCTTTACCGAGACCCTTTCCTCCTTTACCGCGACCAGACATCTTGAGTGCGAAGCAGAGAAGATAATGCTCAACAACCAAAGAACGTCCGTATTTATTTCTGTAATGCGGACGTGTAGGAAAACAGTCTGCTCTGCCACGCCCCTTGAAGTGTAACCTTTCTTTTCAAGTTGGAGCCAGCTAGTCTCTGAACTTCCGGTTAGAAATCCTTCAAAATAAAAGCACCTGACAAGATGCTGAATTACATTATTATTTCAGATAGTTTTTACGGTTTATTCTGACGTCGTTTGTGTTTTGAGATGAAAACATTGTTTTGAATCGAAGCAGTAAATTTAATCAAAGACATGAAAGATGAATCTAGAATGATGTAATTGACCATTACTGCAGCCAGACACCAGGGGGCGACTGAGGTGTGTGGTTGAGGAGACAGAGAGTCAATCTGCTAACATGAGGGTTTATGACCTATACTGCAGCCAGACACCAGGGGGCGGTGAAGGTCATGTTTGCACCAAAGAACCAGAATTGGACAAAACGTTAAATATATTTATGTCGCAGATTGAATCGAGTCCAACATTAAGTCTTATTGATGAGTCATGAGTCTGACTGGTCTGAGCTCCAGATGAACCCTGAGCTGATTCAGCTGTAACCGGACTTTGACTCTTCACTGAGGGTGAGTGGCTCTGAAAAGAGCCTTTGTGGTTGTCCGGGTCTCCGGAGCGTCTACTTGGACTTGGCGGGCTTCTCGGTCTTCTTGGGCAGCAGCACCGCCTGGATGTTGGGCAGAACTCCGCCCTGAGCGATTGTGACCCCCCCCAGCAGCTTGTTGAGCTCCTCGTCGTTGCGGACAGCGAGCTGCAGGTGGCGGGGGATGATGCGGGACTTCTTGTTGTCGCGGGCCGCGTTACCGGCGAGCTCCAGGATCTCAGCGGTCAGGTACTCGAGCACAGCGGCCAGATACACCGGAGCTCCGGCTCCCACACGGTGCGCATAGTTCCCCTTGCGGAGCAGCCTGTGGACGCGGCCCACCGGGAACTGGAGCCCGGCCCGGGAGGAGCGGGTCTTGGCCTTGGCTCGGGCCTTTCCTCCGGTCTTTCCTCGTCCAGACATGCTGCTGAGATTCAAAGAGTCGATGTGGATGAAAGGGGAGGGGGCACAGCGAGCTTTATAGTGTCACTGCGGCTCTGAGCTCAGCGCTCATTGGTCAAACTGAGCCCTTAGTACCAGCCACCAATCGAAAGGGACTAGTGAAGCTTCTGTAGAGATGACTCAACTTCCGCAGTTTGTAGGATTTACAAAATAAGACAAAACCGAAATCTTAATACAAACAAAATTATAAAAATTTACAAAAAATTGGGACATTACATCTTTTATCACTCCGGAGTGAACCTTCAACCTTCCATCACACATCTTCATTCGTTCATTTTGAATATTTTTTATATAATTTAACAAAGTGTTAACAGTAAAACAGTTTCCCTCTGTCGTAAATATTTCTTTACTCGTGATTTAATGAAACACAGGATGTTTATCCTTTAATTTTTATAATCGTTAAAATTATAATCATATAATAGATTTTCATTCCATATAGAAACTGTACACATGAAATTAATGTAAATTTACCTTTGTAAGAGTGTTTCTCTTTTTTCTAATTCCCCAATAATTAAAAAAACGCAGGGAACTGTGCAGTCGAGAAGAGTAAAGTAACGTAAAGTAGAGTGAATTAGAACAGAGTAGAATAAAGTAATGTAACTTTAGTAACGTAACGGGGCTCGTCCAGTAAAGTAGAATAAAGTAAAGTAACTATAGTAGAGTAGAGTAACGTAACGGGGCTCAGGGGTCAGAGGGGAAAGGTTTCCCAGCATCCTCTCTGATTTGCGAAGTGATGTCGGCCATCTTGGATTGTAGCGGGGAAGAAAGATTGATGCGGTGAGATTCTGCTTTTCTTCTTTTATTCATTTGTTCGGACGTTTGGAGCCGAAGCGGAGCCGCAGTGAAACCCGGACCGTGTGCTCGTTACTACGGGACCGAGCTGAGTGGAGAACCGAGGGGACTCGACTCTCACCGGAGCAGCGCGGCCCCGGTTCTTTTTGTTGTTGTTTTGGGAAACTGACCGACGGAGGCGGCGCAGGCCCAAACCCGATTAAAACACACGGTTCCCGGTCACTGTCTCTGTCCGGTAGCCTGTCCGCTTACCCGCTGAAAATCACACTTCACCAGCTCGACGGACCACGTCAAACCCGCTTTTAAGAGCTCGTGTAGCGGCCTTCTTACGGGGCTACTAGCTGAGCAGCTAGCTCGGTAGCGAGCGCTAGCTCGCATGCTAACATACTCGTGTATTCCTATTGAAGCAGCCGTTAGCTTACGCGCTCTTGCTAGCTAGCGGTAGCTCCTGACACATTTGGAGCTAACACGGTAACGGCAGCTCATATGTAACATTTTGTTTCAGATTCACTGAAAGACGAAGACGCGGGTTGAGTCACTTTATTCGTGTTGTAGAAAACAAGCAGGAAACATTGAGGCTTGATCCACGTCAGTCAGATTTGAGCAGCTTTATTAGCTCATACTGCTAACGTTAGCTTTGTGCGCCTTTAACGGACATTTGAAACCAGAAGAAAGACGTTTTGACTTTTAACGGCTGCTGGTCTCATGTGGGAGCTGCAGGAGAACTCGTACCGTGAATCACGGTGTTTTAACAAAGACAACACCCGAGTTGTACACGTTAGCTCAGCGTGTTAGCTCCATTAGCTACTGCTCACTGGCTGCAGATTGCGGGTGTTTTGTTAACCTACTTTCAACCTGTGAAACCACGCAGACATGTCGGGGGTTCACATCCCTTCATGACCGGAGCTGCTCTGGAAACGTACACATCCAAAGCTGCTGTGAGTTCAGATCTGAATCTCAATGTGTTTCAAGTGAAAACAAGTGTAAGTGATGACAGAAGCTTCTTCAGACACTGATGTGCACATGTTCCAGATTCAATCCACACTTTACATCGACCCTTGTCCCCGGTTGGTCCAGCAGCTCCGAGGACGTGTCTCCACATCAACCTAAAACCCAAACCATGTATTAAAATCCACACGTTTTATGTCCTTTTTTCCGGGTCATTTAATTTACTTTGTTTTCATGTACAAGTAGTTTAATGTGAGGAAATGGACGTAGCACCTGCTTGTGGAATCACAGATGCACCGATGTGTTCAGGGCTTTACAGAACAACCACAGAATATGAGTTCTTCTTCATAAAATTAGGAGTAATGGTAAAGTCCATTATCTGTCAATTAGTTTTTCAATTAACTCCTTGGTTTATAAGCTAAACTCTGAATAATAGTTGAAGTTGACACCTTTCAAAAAGCCCGAAGATGTTCAGTCTGATATGAATTAAAAGCGAGAAAATCTTTTTTTGTTAAGAGGTTAAAATATCACTTTAATAATTATTCAATTATCCAAACAGTTATAACTTATTTGCCTGTTGCCTCTGTACAAATATACAAAGTTTAGTTCACAGGATCTTTTAAGACGTCATCATGAATCCATGTGTGATTCACCTCTTCAACGTGTTCTTGACCATGTTTCCTCTCTGGTTTCTCAGGTGACACGAGGTATGTTTGGTGCTAACCGGAAGAAGTTTATGGAGGGGGGGGTGGAGAACGACTACGCGGACGACTCAAGCCTCTACTACAGCCAGCAGTCCATGTTCCCTCCTCACCGCCCGGATAAAGATGTGAGTTACTGCTAGTCAGGGTTTTCTAAATCAATCTTCATCATACTCTCTATACCGGGCAATTATATTTACACATTTAAAGTATTGTGTGAAAGAATGGGGGGAATTACACCCACAGTGATGATCCTCATAACCAACACGTCTCTACCGTTAATTAAACAATCTGTTGGATTTCCTGTGTCTTCAGATGTTGGTGTCTTCCTCTGCTTCCTCTACGGGTCAACTGTCACAGCTGGGAGCCAGTTTATATGGTCCGCAGAGTAAGATGCACACACACACACTTGTCAGTCTCAGGTCTCATTAAAATGATAAATCTTAGCTCTTTTCACAAGTTAAAACCTGTATTTTGTCGTCTAAGCTCAAATCTGTGTTTTTCTACAATGTTTAAACTGAGATGGTTCATGTTTCACTTTTGAATAAACAAGTTTTCTGCCTCTGTGTCTTTGTTGTAGGTGCGTTGGGGTTTCCCATGCGTGGTATGAACAGCAGCGCAGCACCTCAGTTAAGTCGAAGTGGTCTGAACCAGTCTGCCAGCCAGCTCTCCAGTCATGCCAGTACACCCAACACTGGAACAATGCACACGCCTCCATCGCCGAGCCGGTACGGCAAACATACACTTCCATTGTTTTAATGTTTAGTTTATCTTTTCAGTATTTATGTAGTTAAAACGTGTCACCTAGCTATGGTTAGCTCTGCCATTCACACGACTCCAGAGTTTTCCAGCCTCTCAAATGTTTGTCTTGTTTCAGTTTGAAAAGGCTGCGGTTGCGTTTTAGTCAGGACGAAGAGAAACTAAGGCTTTTGTAAACAATTATGCAAACGCCCACGTTCTTTTTCTGATTGGCTCTCATCAGTCACATGACTCGACTACCAGCGGTGAATCCAAAGCGTTGCTTACACTTCCTGTCAGTAACAGTTTCACCTCCTGCTGCTCGTGTTCCTCTTTCTCTTCACAAACTTTACCATATGTGAGCATGAAACCACAAAACCACCTCGTGCAGCTTTAACCTCCCTGGTGTCTCTCTCTGCAGGGGGATCCTGCCCATGAGCACCCGGAGTGTCCTGAACCACAGCCAGCAGGTGGGGGGTCCCACGGGTCAAGCGGGAGGGATGGGTGGTGGCGGCGGCGACAGGGGAGGTGGCGGAGGAGGGAGGAGTGGCAGCATGGGGAGTCCCAGCCGGTCGTCGCCCAGCATCATCGGGATGCCCAAACAGCAGCAAGCACGGCAGCCTTTCACTATTAACAGGTAACGCAGACTTAGACACTTTTCACCTTGTCACTGACTAAATGTTTAATCACAGAATAAAACTTGTAGGGGTCCGAGGGGACTCGCACTCAGAGTCAAATTCATTTATCAAGATTCTTGCAGCCTCATGTGTTGAAACCAAAAACAAAGAATAACACCAGTGTGACATTGTGAATGTGGTTAGATCGATACCAGTTCACTTTCTCCTTTTGGTTTCAGTTTGATGAATTTCTGTTTTCTCTCCAGTCTGAATCTCAGTTGAGTTTTTCACATGAGTGTCATCAGTTCAGAGAATAATCCAGCCCGTGTTGTGTGTCTGTGTGTTGTGTGTCAGTATGTCAGGGTTTGGGGTGAACAGGAATCCCGGCTTCAACCTAAACAACTCATTATCCAACAACATCTTCAATGGAACAGGTAAAAAAAACAAACTCATCGTGTGATAAACTACTCAAACTTTATTGGTTTGAATATTGGACTAAGCTTCGAAACGTTTGTGTTTCTTTGCAGACGGCAGTGAGAATGTGACGGGGCTGGACCTGTCAGATTTCCCGGTGTTAGCAGAGAGGAGTCGGAGGGACGGAGGTTCGAATCCCACCCCGCTGCTCAACCCGCTGGCCGGTCGGGCGCCTTACGGTGGGAGTGTGTGATTTTATTACTTTGACATATTTTGCTGTCATCAACGCATTGCTAAGTGCTCTTTCCTCCTTTTTTCCAGTTGGCATGGTAACCAAGCCGTCCAGTGAGCAGTCGCAAGACTTCTCCATCCATAACGAAGATTTCCCAGCTCTCCCTGGTCCCAACTACCAAACAAAAGACCCCACCAGCACCAACGAAGACAGCAAAACGGTGACTGTTCTCTTGGCTATTTCTGACCGGTCCCTGCGCTCTGCGGTGCGACTGCTTCACTTTCGTTTATGACTAGAAATAGATTCAAACTGTAAAACTGTGTGTTCAGCAGAAACTAGCCTGATTTTCAGATAGTGGAAGGAAGTAGAAAGGAACCTCACATCTCGAGCTCTGTTTCCTGTTTTGTTTCTTCGGCTCGTCCCTCTTGTTTTGTGTCTCATTTTTTACCTCCTTTTTTTGTCCAATCAGAATCTGAACTCGTCAGGAAAGTCCACCTCTAACTCAGATGGTCCAAAGTTCCCCGGCGACAAGAGCTCTGCACCTAGCAACAACAACCAGCAGAAGAAAGGGATTCAGGTTCTTCCTGACGGTGAGAGTCATGTGACACGTCCACAGAGGGGAGGGAACCATATGAGCATATTTGAGTCTGAGCCGTTGTCATCTGTGGTTTTTGTGTCACAGGGCGCGTGACCAACATCCCGGTTGGCATGGTAACGGACCAGTTTGGAATGATTGGCTTGCTGACGTTCATCCGGGCGGCGGAGACGGACCCTGGCATGGTCCACCTGGCGCTGGGCTCAGACCTCACCACGCTGGGCCTCAACCTCAACTCACCCGAGTACGACACACACACACAAACCTGTTCTTCATATATAGCTTTAACAATTCTGGCTTTTATTTTGAGACTGAGTCCAAATCATGATCAGCATCTATATGATTGGCTTCGAACTAATCATGTGACTGCAGGTATGAGAAGTAGGTGTGTTGGGACAGGAGCGATGCTGATGTAAATCTTAACGTCTCATTTTTCTGTCTCGTTCAGGAATCTCTACCCCAAGTTTGCGTCTCCCTGGGCGTCGGCTCCATGTCGACCGCAGGATATAGGTGAGTTTGAACGTTTGATTATTTGAGTTTATCCTGAACCTTCATGGAAGTCATTTCGTCCTTCGGTTCATGTCCTGGTCACAAAGCAGCTGCAAAGGGATAATCACGGGGCTGATGTGTAAATAGTTTGTGAGACCGTGTGAGTTTTGAATCTGTAAAAAATGGGATGTAAAAGTTTCACCAACTCAGTTTCTGCACAAATGTCATATTTAAAAAGGACCAAGAACAAAAAACATGAACTAACAGAATGTTTCAAACTCAGATGCTGCATCAGAGCTTTCGTCCGTTGCTGTTTATTAACTAAAAACTATTTTAAGATGCTTTTTAAAAATTTGACTGTAATTTCCTCCTTCAGACTTCCACGTCCCGTCAGAGTATTTAACCAACATCCACATAAGGGACAAGGTACGTAATTGGAATAAAAGTACCTGAGGGTTAAAGTAATGTAATGATTTCTGTTGTGAGTATCTTGACTAATTTGAGTCTCTCGCCTCCTGTCTGCAGTTAGCAGCTATCAAGTTGTCTCGATATGGTGAAGATCTGCTGTTTTATCTCTACTATATGAACGGTGGAGACCTACTACAACTGCTGGCTGCAGTAGAACTGTAAGAGCAACACACACACACACACACACACACACACATCCTGTTTTTAAAGTAGGACACACACTGAGAAAGACTGGATCTTTTCTGTCCACACAACAGGACGTTTTGAAGTGAGTCTTGATTGGAGGTTCTAAGTGTTTGTGTGTTTCCAGCTTTAACAGGGACTGGCGGTATCACAAAGAAGAGCGGGTTTGGATCACTCGGGCTCCGGGGATGGAGCCCACGCTGAAGACCAACGCCTACGAGAGAGGGACCTACTACTTCTTCGACTGCATCAACTGGAGAAAAGTGGCCAAGGTGAACGTGAACACATATCTTTGACTTTACATTCGCTCAGTTGGAGTTATTTCAAATTGCACCTTGAACTTATTTAACCCTTGTGGGTTTTGGGCTTTTAATGCTTTCATGTTCACTGAGCTTTTTTCAGGACCACATTGCCTGTATGACCAATGTTTAAACTGTAAATACAGATTTATGATGTGAAGCTATAATTGTGAAAAAACACCAAGCAACGTTCACCAATTTGAAATAAAAAGCAGGTAAAATGTTTATTGGACGTAAAATAAATTGAATCCAAATTTGATCAGTGATTAAAGAATTTCTAATTAATGAAATTCTGATGTGAACTCACACATTTAAAACTTTCTCTTTGTTTGCAGGAGTTTCATCTGGAGTACGATAAACTAGAAGAACGACCTCACGTTCCCTCCACCTTCAACTACAATCCTGCCCAGCAGGCCTTCTGATTGGCTCTCCCTCCTCCTGCCTGCCTGCCATTGGCCCTCCTGGCTCATCCATCACCACCGTCTAGGTTTTATTCCGCCTCCACACACATTTAAAGTGAATCTGGCCGTTAAGGAGTCGGGACAGGAGAGGACGTCCCGACTCTTGACCTCTTAAGACTTTATCATTTTAACTTGACCGATATTTCTTTGTTCTTTACCTCATTTTATTTTGTTTTTAACTTTATTTCCCACCCTCCCTCCATGGGTTTGGTTCTGTTTTGTGGAGCACAGACTTAATGTCAACAGACAGCACAGTACAACAATCACAGACACGGGTGCTGTAAATAACTGTCCATCTGATCGAGTGATTCTCGTTTCTACTCCGTCTTTCAGAATCTACTATTTTTTTGTCAAGAGAAGCTTTTAAGAAGAAGCAGATTTTAACACAGAACAAAGGATTCGATCACAAACGTCAGGATGGATAATTATTTCACTCTGTGTCTGAAGAACTAAAGATATTTATCAGTTCTTTATTTTTACCAGGTTTCTCCAACATTACACATCAGAGCACACACATCAGCAAACAGTGGACAGTCAGGAGAGGAAATGCAATGTACATTGTAGCACTATTTCATAATAAAAGGAGAAAAAACATCTTTTATTTTGGTTTGTTTTGTGCCGGCAGCAGCAGCGGGTTTAGGATTAGAGACTCAGCTTTTGGGGTTTTAGCCAATTCAGTAAGTGAAGTTCAACAACCAGAAACACCAGCGAATCAAAGTTAGTTTAAACGAATTGGAATTATTATTTTCTTATTATCAATAAATCCCTTTTATAAAGACCAAAACCAGGGACGTCACCGGAGTGGAACCGACGACTGTGGTGAACATTTGGGGCAGAAGGACACTTTATGTGGGACTGAGTGTAAATCCAGTTTATTGAAGTTTCAATATTCTTTAAACAGTAAATACTCATCAATACTCAATAAGGGTTTGTTCATGGGAGAAGAAAATATACAACATCACCACACGTCTCTTTAAATCTTTTATCAAATGACCCAGCGGAACAATAATAGATGTTTAAAAAAAGGAGAAATATAGATTTTCCTTTTCACATCATGTCAGAACTCAGAGGATCAAAGTTTCAGACAGAATGAAAATGTCTTCACATCTCGTTCACACTCAGTTTTCATCCACAGTTTTTCATTTCTATGTCATTCAAACATTACAGCTCCTGTTTTCTCTGCAGCTCCTCATTTCTTCACCGTTTAATATTTATTTCATTTTATTTTCTTTAACCTTCTTCCTCTTTTCTGTCACCTCCCACATTTATTTGCAGCATCTGCTCTCTGTTCAGCAACAGTCGAACCGCTCCGAGGGAGAAGCAGGAAAAGTTTGACATTTTGGGAAACGGGTTTATTCACTTTCTTGCTGAGATTTAGTGAAGATTGATGCCACTTTCATGTCAGTGTCGCAAACATGAAGAAGTCGATTAACCCAGAGGAACATTCAGACGGGAGACGGCTCCTCAAAGCTCTGACGACCCGTTCACACCTGGTTGGGTTCAGAGCTTCAGACTCTTCAGTTCAGTCTGAACCTGAACATCAGGTGTGAAAGGTTCCTCAGAGCAGAAGAGGAGTTCTGGGTCTGGATCAACCTTCATTTGGTGCTTTTGAACTAGTGTGGAGTACTGTAGAAGCTAAAGTCTACTGCTTGTAGCTTCCATGTTTAGCGCACAGACATGAGGTTGGTGTCAAATTTTCAAATCAACACAAAAATCCAATAAGCGAATCTTCCCAAATGTAAAACCTTTTCTTTAAGCTCTTGAAAAGTCCCAAAAAGCCTTAAATGTATTGATTTGAGTTTGTTATATTTTTTTAGTTCCCTCCAGGAGTTACCAATGTCCAGTTAGGTGTGTGTGTGTGTGTGTATACACACACCTAAAATACAAGGCAGTATTTTTAAGAAAACAGGAAAAACCAAAAATCTTTTTTCTGAAACGAGGAGCATCTCTTCTGCTGGCCGCCAGTGAACAATGCAATACCCGACTTCCTGTTACCATGGAAACCATCATGGAGATGGTTTTTGCAGGGGACCACCTCCGATTCCACGGACACACCAACCAACCACCTTCCAGCAACGACGTCCGCTGCCGTGACGACGACTGTGACGGCGTTGCCACGACTACAGGGGCCAGCTTGTTGACACTACAGCAGAAAAGCCAAGGACACGCCCACAGATCCCATGTGACCTGCTCGACAAGATTTGATTGGAGAAATACGACTGAGGCACTTGGCCATTGGCTGTTTTATTAAATATGGCAGCTAGTGTTTTAATAGGAAAAAGAATAAAATAAATATTCTGTTAATGAAATTTAAAGACGACTCTGGATTGTTTGTTTTGTGTTAATGTGGAAACCGCCATATTTTCTTTTTCAGGACTGAAAATGGAACTGATCCTGTGATTTCTCCTCGTAGCTGCACCGCAACACGCAAATAGAGAAATAAGGGTTTAACGTTAACGGCATTTCAAATGAAAACAAACGGCTCGTCTCCACTGAATTAACGTTTTGACTGAAGTTGTGTTCGTGCTATTTTCTATTTGAAAAGTTTATTTTGTCAAGATCATTGTGTAGCTTTTAATATTTATCTAATAACTGCAGATTTTTTACACTTGATCAATTCATTTTTGCTAAATAGTGAAAAAAGGACTATTTTAATTCGGCAACTTTTTTATGACAAATTGTGTTTCAAGAAAAAAGAAACGTCTTTTTGGTTTATATGTGACATTAAGAATTTTTTGGGCATTTCTCCTTTGAATAAACGTTATTTTTAAATGTTCTGTCCAGTCGTTGCAAGGAGCAGTTAACATTTGACATTTAATGCAGAAATGTGTGGATTTAATTTAAGTTATTATTTCTCCAAATTAAAGGAGTCAAAGCAACATCTGTCCAAAGATGTATTAATGGTCAATAAGGTGGAAAAATCTTTTTTTAATGTTTTAACATTTCTTTGAATGTAAGTTGACAGAAAACAGTTTCAGCCTATTGTCCACATGGCGGCGCCATATACCAACAAACCAACCGGCAGGAGAACGAGTTCCACCGTATTAACATAAAAGAATTGTTGATAAATTTAAATTAATTCCAGTTCATATTTTGTTCCTATTAAAGCATAAATTTCATCTCTAAAGTTAAGTGATGATAAAACTGACTTCGTCACTTGTTCAGCAGCTGAAACTGTGAAAATGATTTGATAACATCAGTGTCTTTTAGTTTCATTACAGCTGAGTCGACAGAGACGGTCGCACACGCACGCACACACACACACACACACACACACACTCATGATACTACAGACACTAACAGTGTGAACAGTTGAGATCAGTGAATGAAGCTGATTTTACTGAAGTGGTGGAAACAGTGGAGATTAAATGTTTTTTAAGAATTAGCTGCTGGAGACAAACAGATGATGCAGATTACGATGAGTCTGTTGAATGATGTCATTTCCTTCACTTCACATCTAACATTCACTAAACTTACAGGTTGGCTTTCACTTAGTAAACTGTTTTGTTTTTTTAATTATGTCTGAACACCGGTTATGTAACTGTGCATTAACGTGTGGGAGTGAGAATATGAGGCACTGGACTTTATTTAGTTCACTCTCTCACTAAAACAGAAAAAAGAGCCACAGAACATCGTCCAACTCTTTGTTCAACCGTCAGCCACAAGCTCCAGGAGGAACGTTTTCATCAGTTCATCAATTAGTTGATTGTCAGAAGATTAAACAACAACTATCTGGACAGTAAAACCAGGATTTGTGTCATAAAATATCCAAATGTCAGTTTCCAGCTTCTCATCTGTGAGAATTTGATGCTTTTCTTTGTCATATGACAGTGAACTGAAACTATTGATCACACAATATGAACTTAACACAACCAACATCTGCACCAATCAGTGACAGAAAATCAACAAACAATGTAAAACCAAGCCTCAGAAACCAAATCATGAATCATTGAGTAAAATGTCCTGCAGGAGTTTTGTGTTCAGTCCAGTGCTGTTGCTCACTGCAGACACAAGCACGTGTTAAACATAAAGTTGTGTATTTGATGCAGAACGAAGCTGCAGCGTTCATCAGCTGCACGAGGGAGGATTTCATCAGTCTCTGTCGATGGTTGGATTTTCAGCCAAATGTTGCCTCCTACGTCAGAGCAGCAGGAGCAAATATCGTGCGTCCTAATCGCATCATGTGAATGTTGATTTGAGTCGATGCCCTTTTACATCCATTGTTATTTGTTTTATTCCCTGAAAACCTAAATCCCGTCCGCAGAGGACACCCACCGTCGGTGCAGCAGCTTCCCTGGACCGTCTCATTCGTTCTCTCTCAGTTTCAGTCTGTGAGTTTGAATCCGAGGTGTGAAGATGAGTCAGGCGGTGACTGGACCGCAGGTTTGTCTCTGGTGTTCAAACTGTGCGTGTTCTGTTTGCTCTGCAGAGACACGTGGCTCCTCCGCGCTGATGTCCGTTAATATTTGTAATCTCTTGATCTGCAGAGATGATAATAATCCTGCCACATGCCTCCCTGATTACCAGTGCATCCCGCTGAGCCGCGCTGCACTTTGCATTCATGCATCAGAAAGACTTCACATCCCCCAGAGGCTGAAGGATATGAAGCTTTGAAGCCTTTTTCTTTTTTAGATTTATTTTTATTTATTTTCAATGAATTCCATAAAAACCACGTTTATCAGTGACTTCCTCTAACATGTGGACTGTGTTATTTCTTATCAAACAAACAGGAGGAGAGAATTCGACCACTTTCAGCAGTGAAATAGTGAAACAGGTTCAGGTGGAAGTTCCAATTTTCACCAACTGGGAAACTAGAAGCTTCTGTGTTCACGTCTCTATTTGTAGGTTCGGTCTTTGACTCGTCGACAGCGTCTTTCTCTTCTCTGACACTCGCTGGACTCTTCAGAGAAATCACACACACACACACACACACACACACACACACACACACACACACACACACACACACACACACACACACACACACGCACACACAGTGAAATGAAACCATATTGATCCCTGGACAGAAACAGTTTCATCACAGCAGCACGTAATGAAGTCCAATTAACAGAATAAACTTTGCAAATGACACTGAGGAGAATAAACACAGAACAGTGTGTGAAACTATGAAGACATAATAATAATCATGTCTCTTCTTACACAACATGACACGTCTGGAATGTTCGTGTTTATATTGTGGTAGTTTTGTCCTCAGGTTTCTTTAATTTTATTTCTTAATTAATTAAATGAACTGACAACTTGTCCACAGAGGAGCATGTTACTGTGAAGGGTTGAGCCATGTGATTAGTCAGGAACATGCCCCGCCTCTCGACGTGTGTCAGCTGTGATTGGTTAACACAAAACAATAACACGGTGATCTCTCTGTAAAACAATATTTAACTTTTTGAGTTTTGGTGCAGAATCTAAAAACCAGAGGAGTCAAACTCCTGCGCTGCCATCTTGTTATTCTACTTAGATCAGGTCCCTCCCACACACATGTTCAACCAATCCTGGGTCAATCTCAGCTGTCAATCATGACGTCTCATCTGAAACACTTGAACATAATCAGTGTGATAAAAACTTCTTACAATGACAGAAACCTTCTTTGACGGGTCCGTGTCCCACGTGCTGACATGGAGCAGGCAGAGGTGATGACCTGAGCTGCAGGTCCAACACCTGGAGAGTGACTGAAATCACCTGGATCAAGTCTCAGGGCCTCAGAGCAGCAGACATCGTGTTTGGTGTCTTTATTCTTCAGCCATGTTTCTATGGTTCCATCTCTCTCTCTCCTCTCCTCTGCAGGTTGGGTGATCCTCGATCGCCCAGTGGCCTGAGGCTCCAGGTTTATGTTTTATTTTGGCGGAGCTGTTCTGTCAGTGTTCTGGATGAGATGAGCCTCTCAGGGCAGCAGCTTCCTACAGGACACATGATGGTTTAGAGAGGTTAGAGCCCAGATTCCATTCATTTACTGTTAACGAGTCAAATACTCAAGTTAATCACATGAGAACATGTTAAACTGGACAGAACTTATCAGAATGAGACACTTTTCAACATCGTTGAAAAGAGAAACTTTTCCTCTTCAGACATTTACTGAAATTAGTTTGATAAAAACACCTCATTTAGAAAACTGGAAACGATCTGCAGGAAGGAAGGAAGGATTGTATTCATGGTCCCCAGAAGCCGAATCTCCTCTCTCTCTCTCTCTCTCTCTCTCTCCTCCTCCTCTTCTCTCTCTCTTCTCCTCTTCTCTCTCTCTCCTCCTCCTCTTCCTCTCTCTCTCTTCTCTCTCTCTCTCTCTCATCTGGCTGTCTAATCCTCGTCTCTCTCTCTCTCTCCCCTCTTCTCTCTCGCGCTC
>CM048058.1:658047-725547 GCA_026259375.1 Verasper variegatus
GAGAGAGGAGAGAGGGAGAGAGGAGAGAGAGAGAGAGAAGAGAGAGAGAGAGGGAGAGGAGAGAGAGGAGAGGAGAGAGAGAGAGATGGCTGGAGAACAGAGGAGGAGAGAGAGAGAGGGAGAGAGAGAGAGAGAGACAGCAGGAGAGAGAGAGGAGAGAGGAGGGAGAGAGAGAGAGACGGATGGGAGAGAGGAGAGAGAGGAAGGTGGGTGGTTTCACTCAGCCAATTACGCCACTGAGTAATTTTCTCGTTTATGACTTAATTATATTAGAAATGTAAATAACCAGAGCAACGGTAACCAGGGGGCAGCGCTGCTCAGCTGACAGGCCTGACTGACACACACACACACACACACACACACACACACACACACACACACACACACAGAGAGACCTGTGAGGAAACCTGCACATTGTTTGTGTAGAAATAAGCGAAAAGGTCAAAGGTCAATGAGGAAGGTTATTAATTCATAAAAGCAGATGTTTCCTCAGGCAGATGACGGCAATAATGAGTGTGTGTGTGTGTGTGTGTGTGTGTGTGTGTGTGTGTGTGTGTGTGCTGCTAACTTAAACTAATTAACTGTAATGAGACAGAACCTCAGGAGCTCCAGGATGTTGGGGGGGGGCGGCGTAGGTGTCTCCCTGCCCAGCCAGCAGCCTCCGTCTCTGGGGACAAGCTCTGCTTCACTCCCCCTCACTTCATCTCTGCCATTTTCAGACATTTGTGTTTGTCCTGTGAAGCAGCAGCAGATTGTTCTCATCTGACTCGGTCACAACAACAGGAACATGAGAGGAACATGAGAGGAACATGTGGGGAACATGTCAGGAACACACACACACACACACACACTTGCTCTAACAGACTTACCTGCTGATTCTTCACTGTTCCTCCAGCCTCGATGCAGACAGACAGGTCGACATGGCCTCATGTTAATCTGTTTATCTGTGTGCAGAGTCGTAGACAGACAGGAAGGCAGCAGCAGGTTGCACACACACACACACACACACACACACACACACACACACACACACACACACACACACACACACACACCCTGATTATCTATTCAAATTCATAACACAGCTGTCTCTGATCATGTCAGCAAACAGTCTGATGGTTGTTCATATATTTTAGACTCTGGAAACTCTGCACTACTTTCATTAGCACAGATAAAAGTGGAAAAGATCAAGTTTCCTCTGGTTCTTCTCGACCGATGCATCAACCATCTCGTCACTTCAGCTCTGGTAGAGTTGAATCATGTCATTAGAAAGAAGGTTTACAAGTACAGAACCAGTCTGTGGCCCAGTCGACATGTTTAGTGAATCTTTACCACTGGGGAGACTCGCAGCAGGATGAGGTGATGGCGTCGTATTCGGAACTTTCTACTCCTCTGAGCTCTGATGCTTCAAAACCTCCAGCAGGAAAATGTTCAGTTCCTCATTACCGACCAGTTAAAGAAGCCCTGACTGATCCAATCAGAGCGGATCGTGCTTGTGTTGTCCGCCTGTCAGGACATGATTGATGCTCTAACACTCCCAGTTAATTGTGTGTGTGTGCGTGTGTGTGTGTGTGTGTGTGTGTGTGTGTGTGTGTGTGTGTGTGTGTGTGTGTGTGTGTGTGTGTGTGTGTGTCGTGTTGCATCCCTGTGATGTAGGTGGGACAGCTACTGAAGCACAATGATGTTTTTACAATGATGAACATGAAGTCCAGACATTTGTGATCCAGAAAAACTTCAAATATTTTACAATTTTCCTTAAAAGAAAACGGAACTAATTGTTTTATTCGTAGACAGTCGTTAATTCATTATCTGTCAATCAGCAAATCAATTAACCAACTAATTATCTCTCCTGAAATGCTCCTCAGAAACCTGTGAGTGACCAGAGAACGGATTCGTCCTCTGAGCTGTTTCACTGAGTTTATTTCAGCCGTTTTAACAGCAGATGAAATGTGGAGAAGCTCTTTGGACGCGTCAGTGTCTCTGGTTTGAAAATCAAGCCCCTGGAACAACAACACCTGAGACAGGAAAGCAAATGAGCCCAGATGTTTCCAGACGGTCACTTCAGAGTGTGACGTCTCATCAGAGAGCAGCAACACCCCACATGTCAGCACACACTCAGCATCGATCGGAATCAGGCCGTTTATTAAGGACTAAAACACACACACACACACACATGTAAGTGCAACCTCAGCCTGTTGGCATGGCAACCGCAATCATCCAGCCCGGGCGACCTACTTATGACGTCGTCAGGCGAGGTGTGTTTGATGAATGGCTGCTGAGATGAGCAGGAAGCGAGGAGAGAGAGATGTGGCCCCTGAAGGACAAAAACATCCAGAAATACAGTAAAAACACCAAAAGACAAACTGCAACCTGACACAGGACAGTAGGGGGCAGTGATGAGCTCTATTTGGATAATCGGAAACATCACTGATACTTTCACTTCTGAACAAAACCTGATTCTTTATTAAAGAAACACTAGGTAACTGTTACTGAGCAACAGCGCCCCCTGCAGCCACATGTGCTGATTAACTCTGTGTCTGAGTGATGACGTGGTTTCATGTGTAATTTTTATTATTCATAATTATTTTTTTCATATATTTTTGGATTTACATCTTCGACAGGAACCAGTCGACATTTGTGTGTTTTTTTGTGTTGTTGTTTGTTTGTTTCATCTTTTATTCTGATCCTAATATACAGAGAGAGACAGATGTTCAAAAACAATAAGAGTGAAAAGATGTTATTAATGATAGCAGCAACAATTCATATAAAAATAATAATCCCCTTCCCTCCTGTTCCAATCATATCATCGTCATAGAAACCGGTTGATTCACAGTAACCAGTCTGCCTCCAATCAACCTCCTGCTGTGTCACTGTGTGTGTGTGTGTGTGTGTGTGTGTGTGTGTGTGTGTGTGTGTGTGTGTGTGTGTGTGTTTTCGGGGGTTATGTGGTTATGAAAGTGAAACTAAACTTAATAAGAAGATGCAGATCCCTCTGAGCCAATCATTATTAAAAGTTGAACCTTGTTCTGACCTTGTTACAGCGCCTCCTGCTGGGTAATCACTGTCGTCTTTAGAGACTGAGGTGACGCTGCAGTCTTTTAATAACATGTCATTATCTAATCATCACTCGTTCCAGGAATTTGTTTTCACTTTCTCTAACATGATAAGATAAGCCGTTAGCCTCAGTGGAGGTCTGCGCTCCACAGCGCCCCCTCTAGTTTGGCAAAGTTGTGGTGAAGCTGCAGATCTTGAACCTGTGAGATGTGGTTAGAAGCTCCAGAACAAGGGGACAGAAGGAGCTGGAGTTCTCCAGTCAGGGCCTGTAACATGTGCTTCTGTCTCAGTGCTCGTATGTCCCTCCCTGTGAGCGGGACAACCAGAAGAACAGAGACAGCGTCCTGTGGTGGGAGGATTACTTCACCAAGGAGGTCAGCAGCCAATCCTTCACCTGCTTCTTCAACCAGCAGAGGAGGTGAGCTGCTCTCACACCTTTACTCTCGTCTATTTGAAGGTGTGCTGCGGATAAATTGGAAGCAGGAGGATGTGTGATGCTGTGAAAATTAACATGGTTGTTACGTGAGGAGATGACAGAAGCTGCGGCGGCCGGCTGAGTCACCGAGGCGTCTTTTTGACAGAACGTTTTCCACTTCACAATCTACTGCCTCTGACCTCTGACCTCAATTTGTAACAGCAGGTTTTTCACAGACGTTGTTGCTCCTGCAGAAGATTAAAGCTCCGACTGCAGGGAGGTGGTAAATAGAGCTGGTAGTCTTCAGTCTGACTGGTTGACACTCTGCTCCAGAACTTCTCAGGAAAATGTCTAGATTTCAGTTCAGGTCAGAAAACAGACATTAGAGAAAGTGTTTTAATTCAGATTCTGGTGAAACGGTAGAAACAGATGAATTCTTATGAAGTCGCCTCCTGATAATAAACGCTGCTGAATAATAAAGTTAAATAAAACAGGTCAATTGATCTCAAAGCTGCAGAACGTTCTCTTTTAGCAGTTTAGGGTTATAAAAATAAAAACTGGAATCTTCATAGGGATTTTTTAAGAAGAAACACGATTAGTCACCATGAGTTGGTTTTGTTTTGGAGGTGGAATGAAAGTTTTACCCCAAAAGTTTCTGGTGGTTTTTCAGCCAGTGTTAAAGTGCACTTCTGTCAATAAAGCTTTCACTTCATCTCACTCTCTGTGTGTTTTCAGGCCCGATGACGTGTTGTGGCGTCGTTCCCATGACACCAGCGTCCTGCTGCATTGCGTCCTCTGGCCCATGGTGTCGCTGCTGCTGGGTACGCTCATCGTGCTTCTCACGGTGTGCGCTCGTTCCCTCGCCGTTCGAGCCGAGGCGCTGCAGAAGAGGAAATGCTCTTACGAGGTTTGCCAGGACCTGTCGGCCACAGCCTCAGATCGCCGCGGCACCAAGGCCGGAGACCCCTTCTCAACAAACTCTGACGCTGAGCTGTCCTCGCCATCAAGGACCCTGCCGCTGTTTGCGGTGCCAGTGCGACGCCGTGACCGAGAACATTAGGAAGGAACTGAAGGTTGTTTTAATGTCATCAAGTCTTTTCTCTAAAGATGCTGATGAGCCGCTGGGCGACGTCAACGCCACCGACACCAACCCGCTGCTGTGTAGAGCGGTTTGTATAATCAGAAAACATGAGAAGCTGGAAGGGTCGTTTCACCCTGTGGCCTGTAGATGTCAGCAGAATCACTTCTGCACTTTTCTCTGATTTCAACGAACTCGATCGGCGTGGAATCCGGACCCCACTGAGCCGAACCCTCCGACTTTAATCAGCACTTCTTCTGCGGTAGCATCATCACGGATGGTTATTTAAATAAGTTCTGATCGACGACACAGAAACAGGATACATGAGTCAGATTCAAGTGTAAAGATTGACACGTGAAACTGGACTTTACTGACGTCTTAGCTGTAGCTCTTCTCTTCAACCAGTTTCCCAGTAGTCATACCAGTGTTTGAACTAGAGCAAAGTCAGGTGTGTGACTCTAGAGTCTTTCATGGAGGGTTTTATTCAGGTTTCTGAACCTGAGACACAGGTTCGACGTGTTTCTCCTCGAGCGCTTTCAGAGAGAAATCCAAACTTTCCAGCACTGACAGTTCCCGTTTCACAGCCCGAACACATCCTGTTGCTTTCTGCTGTTTCCATGACGACCACCGACATCCTCTTCTAAGTTTCATCTGTATAACTTTTTAACTTCGGTCTCCACTTATTTCCTTTTTCCTCAACTTAGAAATTTAAAAGATGGGAATTTAAAACAAAGATTCGTGGCTACGCTGATACTGCCCCCACTGGTCATGTGCTATATTGCATCTTCCTTGATAATTGTGTGTGGAGTAGTTATAAGCAAATATATCAGAAGCATAAAAAGCATCTACAAATGATATTATACTTATATACTGATATCATTTTCTTGTTTAAAAGAAGCTACAATCAAACGATTTACCAACAATATAAATATTATATAAACAAATCTAAAACTCAAATGAGCCACTTTTCCTCAGCTCACTTCAGGCGGATGAGACCAAAGTACAAATGGGTTTAGGTAAGATTACAAGATGTTTACATTTACAATTACATAAATGTTAATTCATTTATTTATGCTCCAATTTATAGTTAGGCTTTTATTACTAGAAATCAGTGAGACAAATTGTGCCTCCGATCAGAAAGAGTAGCAGAAGTCATGAAAAGTGTTAAATAATAAATGTGTTATCAGTATCGTTGTAGCCGAGTCGGACCGATGTACTGACGGACTGTTCCTGCTGCAGTAATGTGTCATATTCACTCTGTTCGTTCTTAAATCTCAACCAAAGCACTTCAAAATTATTCTTGGATTCAGTAGTTGAGTAAATTTACTTTAGTACTTAACAGCTCTACATCTAAACAACAAGAAGAGTGACTTTAATGGAAAAGGTTAAAGAAGGAGTAAAAAGTAAAGAGTCATTTAATGTTGAGATATTTTAAAATCAACAATTGGATGTAATTTTAAATAATTGAACTTGCTTTATTATTTATTTAAGTGTTGAAATACACTGCTGACTCCTCCGAGGGCCCATTAGTGGCTCCTGTTGCTTCTGGAAAATGCTGTCACATGTCTTCAGTAAGGTTTTCTTCAAATGTAGCACAAATTTCAGCTGATGAAAAGAGAAATTATAATAAAAATCTCAGTTTGCGATATTTTAAGGATTTTTCTACTTCAGTTTTTTTGATTTTCCCTCAGCTGTGTTGTGTCCTAACCACATTTCAACTTACAAGTAGAATCCAATAGATTTCATCTCCTTGTGAGAATCTTCTGTCCTGAAACAAGCTGTAACTGGATGAGAACAAAGAACCCAATTTGATCTGAGGATACTCAGGGAGCAGTGTGAAAGTATCGGTGTGATGTTGAGAGACGAGTCTGACGCTGTGATCAGAAACCTGCTTGATGCCGTGGAAGCTCTGTCAGACGAGTCGAGGCTCAGTAAACTCTGTGGAGGACGACAACACGACACATGGCCGCCGCCTCCAGGCCTTTTCAGATGCTGCCTTCGGCGGTAATGAGGACAGAATCTAGAGCAGGAGTAAAGTAGGCTGCTGTAGTGAATCCCTCCAGATGGTTCATGGTCCTGCATCCATATCAAATCTGATTCTAGTTCCCAACCCTCTTCAGACATCCAGGAAAAGTAAGTAAGTGCACAGTGTACTAAGGGTAAATATATGTAATAATAATAATGATTGTATTTCTGTAACAGATTCTACGAAATGCTTCACAAAGTGGAAAAACTAAGACGAGAAAACTAAACAAGAAAATCAAAGCCAACAAATGATATCGTACAAAATCTGGAATAAAACATAACAAATATAATAAATCTTTATGAAGACAGAAGATAAAACAATACAACATAATAATGATAAATAAGGAGACCTGTCTTCTGTGTAATGTCCAGCAGGGGGCGACTCCACCAGTTGTAAAAAGACTACTTCTCACTTTATAACGTCAGTGACATTTTCCTCAGGAGTTTCTGTCTCAGTCTCTAGTTTCAAGTCTTCTTCAAACAGCTGATGTTCATTTAGTGGATTATGATCATTCAGAGGCTCCTCCCCCTCTCAAGAAACCAAGATGGCTCTGGACAAACTGTGAGAGTCTGGATTTATTCATGACATGAATTCGCAGCACAAGCTGTTCACGTCACATTTGAATTAATGGAATTGTCTCATATTTCTCAGAGTTCGTCCAAGAATCCAGTCGCGTCTCCGACATTGTTAACTCGTAACTTTGAGTTTGAGACCGAACGAGCTTCCTGTCGAGAACAGAGCTGCTGTGGCCAATCGCGTCGTCTCCCAGATTTCCACCAGCACTTTCCAACAAGCTCGACAGTCTAAAAATTACCTGGCGTGAAGCTACACGTTGCTTAGCAACAGCCACAAGGCGATGTCGCTGCCAGTGAAAAGTGAAGCAGCCAAACTGCTCGAGGTTTGTGTGTCAGCTGTAAATACGTGTTTTCATCCTGAGGGAACTTAGTTTCTGTTGTTGACTGAAAACAAACTGAATGTTTTTTATTTCTCTTTATGTTGAATGTGCAGAAACAAGATCTTTATTCTTTGTCTTTACAAAAGTGCTAAATTAATTTAATTACTTAGCAAAGATCAGCTGATTGAGGTTTGATATTTTAAAGTTTAACCATAAACTTTATAATAAGTAATTACAAAATAAAACCAAAATCCAATCAAATATAGAGAACTAGAAGAAAATAAACCTTTTCTTTTCTGTATCTTTTATTAACTATTTGTGCGACTCGATGAATGTAGAGAGACGTGAAGTCTGGATGTAGCTTCGTGGAAAGTATCAGTGTTTGAAGGATTTAGTTTTCTTTCCTTCCTTGTTCCCTTTATACCTTCACTTTGTTCTAGTTCTATCCTTTCTTGATTCTTTCTTCCTTTATCATCTTGCTTTTTTGTCCATTTATCTATTTCACTCTTTTTCCAACCTTTTTCATTTATTTAGCTCATTTAGCGTATCCCCTTCTTTCCTTCTTTCCTTCTGTCCTTCCTTCCTTCCTCTCTTTCTTTCAAACGTTCTGTCGTCTTTTTTCTGGATTTCTCTTGAAGCATCCGTCCTCTCCGAAGACGATGTAGCTCCACTGTAGCATCTGTGTGTGTTTATACTGAACTGTTGTTGTGTCTCAATGTCAGAGATGAATAATGTTATATTTTGTATCTAAAGCCATAAGCTAAGCTGTGAACTCAGTAGCAACTTTAACTTGTACTTTGCTTCTTTATAAGAAAAGATGTTTTAGTTTCTGACTTTAATGTACTCTGTAAGATGTCCTAACTAGCGTCTGACCTGAAAGTTCAATGTTTGTTGACGTCCTTCATCGACTGTGTGAATATCCTGTGGAATCTAACCTGTGATCTTTGCACTGTGTCGTCTTCCATCTCCTCTGAACTGTACCATGTGACCCAGGTAGCCGCTTCGCCTGTACTAACGATGATGATGATAACTTTAGTGCCTGATAGAGATCTTTAAATAAAATAGGGTTTGTCTTCAAACTCAGAGTCGCCCTTTATTTTTAAGTCAATGTCCACGTACTGACTTTAACCACACGTCTTCCTCAGTGGGGGGGGGGGGGGCAGAGCAGGTCGTGAGAGATACGACAGAGACGTGGCTTCGTTCTGATGAGTCTGTGTCCGTCCTTTCATCCGTCCTCTCCTCACAAACCCCATCGAAATGGAGAGAGCTGAATGATGAGGGACACACACACACACACACACACACACACACACACACACACACACACACACACAGTCTGAGTCAGAACACTTGTTCTCTACAATCAATGAATATTCAATGACTCTCGTGTACATACACATATTGACCCGTCTCCTCTTGGGCAGCAGCGTTCGGATCAAACACAAACACACTTCACCAGCAGGTCAATCACGTCGTCTGCTATTAGAGATGCAGGGACGGATCAACCTGGATTAACTTTGACCCCTGAACAACCTGATGCGTTGGCTTCTGGATAAAATAACATGAAATGATGAAGCTTTTAAAAAAGAAGTGAATTAATTAGCTGGTATGTATTTATTAAACCGTGGCTCTTTCTTTGAATTTGTCTGTTTGAGGTGAATAATTCAAAAGATTCAGACAGATTCAGTTTTACCAAGAGTCCAAAGACCTTCACATTATAATATTTACACGTAGACGCAGCAGATGTGTTTCTGGTTCGGTGCTGAATCGACGACTAAATGAATCTGCAGCTGTTTGTGATAAATTCTAATGATTTGCTAACATGGACGAGGTTTATGATTTATAATTGCTGGTGGTTTTCAACAGGGATCAGAGTCGTTGTGCTGCAGCAGCAGCTCGGGGATTGAAACCCTCCAGACTGACTCTTGACCCTCTGAGGCATTAAAACCTCTTCTGTTCAGACACAAAGTCCCAGCGAGGCGCCAACAGCCCATAACCACCCTGAGGAGCAGGAGCCTCGTTACAGCATCCAGCTCCCTCCTCAACTCAAACTGTCTACACACACTTTAGATTCGTCTCAGAAGTATAAACACCAGATCAACTTTCTACATTTTATAACTTTCCTGCGTTAATCTCTATTTTCTGACGTCACGAAAAGAGCTGCAGCAATTAGTAGATTTACATCAAATGTTTTTTAAGAGGAAATATTCTCAAATGCCACAAACCTGCGTGTTCTTGGTTAACATCATGTTTGATATAATCGACTATTCAGTGTTTTTATCTTTTTATCTTCTGATCAAATCAGCGACAAAAAAAAAATTTTCCTACAAAACAATGAATCATGACAATAATTGATGCTGATGGTCCTGACAACGAATGTAGTGATTTCATTTAAGAAACTACAGATTTATACAGTTGAACATTCACTGACTCGCATGTTAGTGTCTGTTTGTTTTGAGCAGCTCATTGAAAACCTCGGCTCCTCTCTCACCGACTCGTTGGAAGCTCGTGGACGTCGGAGGATTTCTAACTTTGCCTCTGAATAAATCTCTGCCGCAGAGAGAGGGAGGACGAGCTGGATGTTTGGTCCTCGGGGGGGCTCGGACTCCGGCGTCCCAGCCCAATAGCTGCTGGATCTGGGTGACCCAGTTCTGCTGTGGCCTCAGTCTGCTCCAGATCAATATGGAGATCAGACGCTAGAGAATCAGCTCAGATGCAGACGAGGGAAACAGCAGCTGCAGCTTTTCTTCAGTGTTTGAGTCGTGCAGATGTTCAGAGGATCAGTAACTGGGAAACATTTAGAGACATTCACCGGAATTACTTTTATTTATCTGACTTTTATATAGAGACAGTTTCTGAACTAAAAAAGATTAATTAAAAAATTGTACATTGAAAAGCAATTTAGAAATTAAGAATCATTTTTTTAAAGTAAAAAAGGTTGTGAAATTAAAATTATTAGTGTTTTGTGCCAAATTTACTGAAATACACTCAAAACATTTTTCAAACTAAATGTCACAAAACAATGTGACTGATAGATTCAAAAGGATCAAATAAATAATGTAGAACTTATTTTGTCAGCAATTTTTAATCATCAATGTATCATCAATTTGATATTGAAACAGCAGTGGGACAAAACTTTCTAAAAAGTGCTTTTACATTCTCTCAGTTTTCTGTGTTGTTAGACTCAAAGTTCATTTTACCTGGAATCATTAACTTCTACTTTCAAAATTCTTTTTATATTAATTATTGCAAAGCCCCATATTCTGTTCAAACATCCAACAAAACCAATTGTTCTTTTCAAACACAAATCAAACACTGACAGTCAAATACAACGAAATGAGAACTTACCAAAGATTTTAAATGTGAACTTCTAATACTTTTGAAATAAAAGAAAAAAACTATCCGGTTATACATTTGAGATATTTTAATAAATACGGTGATTAATATCAAACTGAGCACACATCCGTAAGTGAAGGAGCATTTCTGCATGTGTGTCCCTGGTTCTAATGTGCACAAGTTGAGATTAAACACAATTTACAAGCCAATATCTAAATCAGTAAGTTTGTAACTTAACCTCAGTCAATAAGTAGAAACACATCAAAGTTCTGCATTATATTCAAACAGGTTTTTGTTGAAGAATTTAAAAAAGCCGTAATTTCACTGAACACAGGAACAGTTTATAACGTCTTTCACCCACAATTAAAATATCAAACATGGTTTATATTCATTATTGTATAAAAGAGTATTACACCAGTATTTACATACAGCAATATGTGAAACCTTTTAAATAAACAGCTTATAAGTCTCAGTATGTGAGAACATCAGTGACGACAGACGATGGCTCTTTCCTTCCCTGTGATCACTCAATATTAAAATTAGCTGGTGAGCTGACAGCAGATTGGAAAAATACATGTTTTTAAAAATC
Organism: Verasper variegatus; assembly: GCA_026259375.1. NCBI lineage: Eukaryota > Metazoa > Chordata > Actinopteri > Pleuronectiformes > Pleuronectidae > Verasper > Verasper variegatus. The sequence continues at coordinate 669,441 of CM048058.1, forward strand.
ATTTTTAAAACCCAAAGACCTGAGTACAACCAAAAGATTTGGGTTCTGACAGCCGGTTTAAATAATATAAAATACTTGGATTATTTAGGTTTAGTCTTTTATATTTTTGATCAAACAAATATGGACCAAATTAAATAAAAAAATTTCCCCGTTTGTGTTTCTCGTGTTTTCTTCTAACTCAGATCATTTTGATTTCTTCAGCCTGGATGAACAGAAACGCTGCTTCGACAGTTTAACGTCCAGTGTACATGAAATCTGAGGAGACACAAAAACACACCAGAGTTTTATGATCTGCTGAGTTTCAGTGAATCAGTAATTCAATGATTTATATGAGAAGCGTCCAAATACTGAATTCTAGACTAAATTAAATGTTTAACTTTTTTATTTCATGAAATTGTATTAATAGTAATGAGAATCTAAATGACTTATTTACTTTTCATTTCACAAATCCCAAAATATCTAATTAACCCAAACGTTTGCTTCCAGCTATGATAGTGAACATCCATGATTTAACATAATGATGAATAAGACTCAACACTTTATTGATTTACAGCAGCAGGTCTGGAATCAGTCCCTCTCTGTACTTGATGGTTTAAAGATTGTAAAGCTGACGTGGTTCTCGTGTTGTCTGTGTTTCTCACCGCGACAGTACTCGGGGTTGAAGTTCTCGTAGATGGGGTACAGAGGATTCTCCTGCTCACTGCGGAGTTTCCTGGCTCTCAGGACGTCCCGTACACACTGATGCAGGAAGGAATACTGGCACTGCAACGACACAGATACAGATTAATAATGATTATTAACTTGTGAACTCTTAAACCTGTTTGACTCCACATGTTGAATATGTGATGATTGTTTATCAAGGCCACACACACTTTTGGAGTTTTCTAAAATCTGTAGATTTGACACCAAATGACTCTTTTCTCTTGTTTAAAATGAGACTCAGGTATTTTTTGGTCTGTGTTGTTGCTTTGAGCCGAGTTTAATCCGACATGTGCTGATGTGTGTGTCCAGCCAGTACCTCGGTTTGGACCATGTGCTGACGGTGCAGCCGGAGGTCGAACACGCAGCCGTACAGGTCGATGGTTCCTTTAGAGTCCAGCTGCTGCAGAGCCCGGTCAAGTGCGATGAAGGTCCCAGTGCGTCCAACACCAGCACTACACACACAGACACACACACGACAGAGTCCAGTGTTAAACTTAAAGTCCAAAACAATTCATTTTCTGAAAACAGAAAAACAATAAGACATGTATTGTTATTTCTTCTTAATGTATAATGTTCAGTTTGTGTTGATTCAAATGAAACCTGGACCTGCAGTGCACGACGGTGGCTCCGCTGCTGGGTGATCGGTCCACGTAGTCCCGGACCGTCCTGACGAACTGGATCAGGGACTGGGTGCTCTCCGGGACGCCGTGGTCGGGCCACACTGTGTAGTGGAAGTGACGCAGCACCCGAGGGTAACTGCTCTCCTGAAACACACAGGATGTACTGATTATTACACATCAGTCACATGTGATGAGGAAGCAGAGGAGGAAGCAGAGGAGGAAGCAGAGGCAGGAAGCAGAGGAGGAAGCAGAGCAGGAAACAGAGGAGGAAGCAGAGCAGGAAGCAGAGGAGGAAGCAGAGGAGGAAGCAGAGCAGGAAGCAGAGGAGGAAGCAGAGCAGGAAGCAGAGGAGGAAGCAGAGCAGGAAACAGAGGAGGAAGCAGAGCAGGAAGCAGAGGAGGAAGCAGAGCAGGAAGCAGAGGAGGAAGCAGAGCAGGAAGCAGAGCAGGAAGCAGAGCAGGAAGCAGAGGAGGAAGCAGAGGAGGAAGCAGAGCAGGAAACAGAGCAGGAAGCAGAGCAGGAAGCAGAGCAGGAAGCAGAGGAGGAAGCAGAGCAGGAAGCAGGTTGTTACCGAGGTGATCTTGAACTCTCTGATGGTCCACTCTGGCAGCACGGACTCCGACAGCATCTGAATGACCAGCTCGCCGTAGTACAGAGGTTCTCTGTCTGCAGGCCAGTACTGATCACACTTCACCTGGAGACACAGGGTCACAGGGTCAGAGTCACATGTCGAACTTCTGGGGTTTCACACTGCACTGATTCAGAGGATATTCTTTAGATAAGCTTCTCTGCTGTCGGAGCTGAACTCGACTCACCTCTTCACTGATTAAAGGTTTGTGAGAGTAAAACATTTCTATATTACATCTACTCTATATTTTAGAAGGTTCCACCATCAACAGGGCAATAAAAATATTTGACTATGACTCACTCGTCCTTTCTCCACACACTGCGTCACCATGACAACGTTGTAGACGCCATGCTCCCACACCATCCGCCAGAAATCATCTTTGGTGCCGGGCAGCGGGCCCTGAGTGGCGATGTACTCCCTGCGGTAGTTGTTACCCTGCGCGCACGCGCACACACACACACACACACACACACACACACACACACACACACACACACACACACAGGTCAGTACACTGTGTTAAAGTGTGTATGTTGTTAACTTGTGCACGTGTGTGTGTACTTACAGGTATGTAGCTGGCGTTGATGTAGTCGGAGCAGGGGTCGTCCTCCAGGTACGACAACTTCACTCTGGTAGAATCATCTAAACAAATGAACCGATCAGTTGATGTTACGTGAACCTGCACTCGCCTGTTTGAACATGTTACTGCTCATTTCAACACCTTTAAATCCCTGATCTACTGGTTTTCCACCTCCGGACTGGGGTCAGTGGATCTGCTGGTTCAGGGTCAGAGAGCTTTTACTTTTAGAGAAGCACTTTAAACTCAAGTCACCACATTCAGGTGGTTTTCTGAGGATCTCTTCAGAGACTCAGCTGTGACTCATAGAACAAAGTGAGGAAGGAGAAACAACGACCGTTCTTTAGAGTGTGTGAGTGTGTGTGTGTGTGTGTGTGTGTGTGTGTGTGTGTGGGAGACAGTTAATTATAGAGATGTTGTAGAAAATGTTTCACCTCGAGTCACAAATCATGTTTTTGTGTTCATATAGAAAATTGTCTGCAGTTACACTTGACTGAAGCTTAATTGCTTTATTTAAACTGATACTGACACACACACACACACACACACACACACACACACACACACACACACACACACACACACACAGATGTGACTGTTAACAGCTCAATGTGATGCAGTGATATTGTTGAAACATCATTAAACTTGAACTTTGAAGCTGACATTTCGATGAATCGCTTTATTAGTTGATTCATTTATCAGTCAAACAAACACAAACTATTTTCAGGCTCCAGCTTCTTGAAAGTGATGATTTGACTCATTTCTTTGTTCATGACAATAAATATATTTTAAATTTTGGACTATTTGTCGGACAAATGATAATATATTATTACAATATAATATTTAAATACTTATTACATTTTATTGACAAAAACCTATTTAAATAATGAAGATAAACATCAATGAGAATAATCTTTGATTTGGAGTACAGCTCATTTCTCTCAGAAAAGAAACTTCATCCAAAAAGTCACTTTTTTTTAGTAAAGAGCAGTTTGTGATTATAATAATTCATGTTTATCTCTTCATGTAAAACTGCTGTTGCTGTTTTACTCTATTTACTGCAAAGTTATCATCCAATAAGTCTATAATGTTTATTTTTTTGTTGCCATGGGAACAGGTGATGTCTCGTTAATTAAAGATATTAACGATATCATGATAATTAATTTCACAGGGACCATCTTTATTTCCTTCTCACAGTTTGACCCGACAGCAGCAGTTTAGCTCTCGACCTGTTGTAGAAACAGCTCAGGGGCTGTGATCTATGACTCACATGGCAGGATGTTGTTGTATCGGTTCTTTCCTCTGTTCTCTGGCAGCCGGGCCACGTCCATGGTTTGGTTCCGACCCACATCCTTCAGATCCTGAACACACAACATCATTCACACACGCTGTAATACCCTGAACATCTTCATTCACACTTAAAACATAAAGTTTGTGTTTTTAATGTTAGTAGGTGCATTACTGAGCTTCACCAGCAGGTTTAACTTTTGATTTATCATTTTAGATCATCAATTACTTATCTGATCTAAAATATAAGGAATTATCCAAAATGTTCAAAGATGATGAATAATTCGATGCCATATTGCCGCTCCTTGTTTTGCACACTTCATCATTCACTGACCTATTAACTTCTGTTACCGGGATAACGAACAGATTTAATTAAATTCACACTGGAACTCAGCGGTCGTCAGGGAAACAGGATTAGATCCTGATTAAACATGAACTTATATCTCTGTGGAAACTTATGCTCAGTTTATTCTAGGCTGTTTGGTCACGTGACGTCAATACTCCAGTGCCATGGTAACCAACTTTATTTAGCTTCCATGAGCAAATATTGATTTTAGTGCTTTTTACTGCCATGAGATCAGATGAGGAGCTCTTACCTCGAACTCCTCAGACAGCAGGTAGTTGGAGTCGGCCTGGAGTTTGGTCAGATGAGACTCAAAGTGACAGGCTTTGACGGGACTGTGCACACAGACAGAGGTTTGTCATTAGAACACAGGTTTGATTTCTGATTAACATCCGAATGGAGAGATTCTCACCTGGTGACTCGACGATTGCTGCAGCAGAAGAAACAAGACGACTCGTTATTAGATCATTAAATCAATTTCAAAGATTAACATTCATGTAGTTGATGAAGTTATTAACATGATAATAAACAGTGGCAGTCATTAATAAGAAAGGGGACATTGTATTGTGACTGTTTGTGTGTACACACACACACACACACACACACACACAGTAATTAACAGCTGCTGTGGACGGTGCCTGATGAATTAATCTGACTGAGCGAGAACTTTATTGGAAACTAATACTTCACACTCTCACATATTGGACGTAGGAGTTATTGGAAACTAATCTCTCACACTGAGGATAGATAATTATAGATCACACACACACACACACACACACTTACCTCCTGACTCCCATATACATGCCTGCAGCTGGAACCTCTTTCCACATGCTCATCCTCACCACTGGGTTCTCCTGCACAGCCCTGCGCACGCACACACACACACACACACACACACTTAGTGTCCAACCTAATGGAGGCGGTTTAATTTATTTCACATCACAGCTCAAGAACCAACATGACAACATCTGAACACAGAAGGTCGAGGTCTGCGTAAACATTGTGTTTAACATCTGAGGCTTTAAGTACGAAGACAACACAACTGACATGTTTACATTCAGTGCGATGTGGTTTGTGAAGTTAACATGTCGAGCGATTGGTACGATTTTAGTTCAGATTTTCTTTGACTACCACCTGACATTTAGAGGCACCTAGTGGCACAACTGGATGCCTATTAGCACATCTGTCATAATAAAACTGAATTCTAACCACAAGTCAACCGGTTAGAATGCACACTCACACTTTGCGCAGCCGCTGTCTGTAAACCAGCAGAGAGACGACGGCCACCATCATCCCGATCAGAAACATCCCAGCACTCAAACCCTCCACGACACCACCTAGAGGCTCTGACACACAACAACACACACACGTTAATACAGTTACTGTTCGTAGACACGTGAGCTGATGGGATAAAGAGACACAAAGAATGAATCTGATATATAATTTAAACCATTTTACATCTGAACGATTATAAACGATAAACGTTAAAGGAAAAATGACAAATTAAAATAATCTTTCTGATAAATGAAGACGTTTTACAATCATTTCAAATTAATGGTGACATCACAGTTTAATCAGTTTGTCTGATGAATCAGTGACGAGCTGCATGGACACGTTTCTAATGAAGAGCTGATGGAACACTTCAGTGAAGGATGGTCTCTGGAAATAAGTAATGACAAGTGTGTGTGTGCGTGTGTGTGTGTGTGTGTGTGTGTGTGTGTGTGTGTGTGTGTGTGTGTGTCACCTGCGTGCGTCCTGAGCGGCGTCGACAGGTAAGTGTCTGTGAAGAGCGGCTCAGGAAACTCGCTGTGGTTTTCATCAAACAGTTTCGTGAAGGCTCGAACACTCAGCCTGAAAACAAACACACACACAGTCATAAGTGGAAGCTGCCTTGCTCATCAACACTTGGCAGGATTTCTTTGTGTTGTGTACCTGTAGGATGTTTTTGATTTCAGCGGTCCGTCACAGAAGCCGCCGTAGCTGTCACTCAGGTAGAGGTCGTCGTCATGGTAATGGTCACAGGCCCCGCCCAGTCGGTCCCCCCCTGCCCCCAGGTTTATCTCCACCACCTGATCAATAAGCATCAATCAGTGCGACTCTGAAGACGTAGAAATCACAACGTGCAGAAACACGTGTGGTATTATCGTACCTGTCCAGCAGGGGTCTCTGCATCATGCGGGCAGCGGCTGGGGAAGTAGGCGGTCTGATAGGCTCTGACGGATGAGTTGCTGGTGTAGTCGCGGTACGAGGGCAGAGGGTGGCGCTGCTCCGGCTGCAGGAGCTCGTGGGCTGAAGAGACAGAAAATAAACTTGAACCTGATTGGTTGTTTGGTGTTAAACCAAAAACTCTCTGGTCTAAATTTAAACATTTGGTTGTTTTACCGTCAGACTCGGCCACGACCACAGCAAAGTATCGGACGGCTCCGTTGGCGTCGCTGAACCAGGAGCAGTTGAAGCGAAACAAGATGGAGGACGACGTGACCTTCGATGATCTCTCGCCGACACGCACGCTGGGGGGCGGGACTGGAGGACCTTGAAGGAAACCGATTGGTTAATCACACTAAAGTGAAATATAAACAATGAACAAACAGTTATTATAAAATATAATTCTGTGCGTGGCTTTTCTTTTTTTGTCTTTCTGTTTCCAGTTCAGTCTTGTCAGGATGATTTATAAAGTAACACAGGCAGAGAGGAGAGAGGGAGGTGGAGAGGAGAGAGGGAGGTGGAGAGGAGAGAGGGAGGCGGAGAGAGAGAGGGAGGTGGAGAGGAGAGAGGGAGGCGGAGAGAGAGAGAGAGGGAGGCGGAGAAGAGAGAGGGAGGTGGAGAAGAGAGAGAGGGAGGTGGAGAGGAGAGAGGGAGGTGGAGAGAGAGAGGGAGGTGGAGAAGAGAGAGGGAGGTGGAGAAGAGAGAGGGAGGTGGAGAGGAGAGAGGGAGGTGGAGAGGAGAGAGGGAGGCGGAGAAGAGAGAGGGAGGTGGAGAGGAGAGAGGGAGGTGGAGAAGAGAGAGGGAGGTGGAGAAGAGAGAGGGAGGTGGAGAGGAGAGATGGATGATAAAGGAGGAAGAAGCAAAAGAGAGGAAAAAGTTTCAGAGTGTTTGAGGTCACAGTGACTGTTTGTAGGAAAGTGAAAGTTAAGGTTAAAAGAAATTGAATGTGTTCATGTTCATGTCAGACTTTTGACGATCCTGTCATCATGTTGAGTGGCAGCTTCATGTGTCACAGTGACGTCATGAGAACAAATGTATTTAAGTCATAAATAAATCAGATCTGGATGTTCTCTGTGTCTCTAGTGACCAGTTCTATTTAAACAGAGGTTTTATTTAAACACCAGAATCCTCTACTGCACCTGAGAGGACTGAGTGTGTGTGTGTGTGTGTGTGTGTGTGTGTGTGTGTGTGTGTGTGTGTGTGTGTTATATACATCAACTCACGGTCTATCATGGTGACAGTGGTGTGTGTTACTGGACGACTCGTGTGTCCAGCTGACGACACCCTGACCGTCACTGAGTACTTCCTGTACGCCTCCAGGTGGTCCAGCGTTACCGCGGTGACGCCCTCATCCAGCCTCAGAGCCGAGGTCAGCTCCCCGCTGTCGTGACGACGACACTCGAACCTCGTAGGAGTCGAAGTCAGAGAGAGGAGGTGACCAGGAGCAGGAGAGCGAGGAGGACGAGAAAGGGAAGCAGTGGATGGACCTGAGAGGATATGGACCTGGAGGAGGAGAGGGAGGAGGAAAGAGGAGGAGGAGGAGGAGGAGGAAAGAGGAAGAGGCAAAGGATGTGAAGAGGGGAGAAGAGGAGATAAAAGAGGATAACAAGGGAGCAAAAAGGAGGAGGAAAGGGAAGAGGGGAAGAGAGAAGAAGAGAGGTGGAAAAGAGAGGAAAGAGGAGGAGGAAGAGATAAGAGATGAGGGAAAGGAAAACAGGAGGAGAGAGTAAAGAATGGAACGGAGGGTGAGGAAATTGAAGAGGGGAAGACAGAGGAAGAGAGGAAAGAGGAAAACAGGAAAACAGGAGACGAGGGAAGAAGAGAGGAAGAGTTAATCCAATTCATTTCCAATATAAACATAATTCATATTTCATTTCTATATTTTACCTGCAGCCGTCTTTATTTTTATTGTTATTTCCACATGAAGGTCAAAGCATTTATTCAAACAAGGAGCTCAGAGCGTCTGAGTGAAGAGAAATGTTGAAGAGAAACGAGAAAGAAGAAAATATGTTTCATCCTCAGAGACAAGTGAAGATAAAATCTGATCTCAGGATGAGTATTTAAACCTCTTCTTTTTATACACTATTCATTTGATTACACTCATTACTGCGTATTATTACACATAATATTATAGTGAAGTAATATGAATATTATATATGAAAATCATTATTAAATGATTCAGAGCCTTTATTAAGGAAGTTGTGATTAAAGATTCCAGAGTCTGATCTCGTTTCAGATTCAAACCCTTTGTTGCGCTGCCACCTTGTGGGGAAAAGATGGACTCAGCAGCTTGAGATCAAACTTTATAAAAAATAAATAAACACCTCAAGTTTCCTCAAGTTCAAAACGATTTAAAAAAGTCAACGCCTACTTGTTCTGATGCTCCTCTGGATAGGCTGGCTCCTGACTGTGAGCCCGCCCCTGGCCCCGCCCCCGCTCACGGTCGTCACGGTGAAGTTGTACTGTCGCCCTGGAAACATCCCGCCCACCACGCACTCTGTCAGGTGGGTGTGTGTGATTGACAGGTGATCGGGAGGAGTCCACAGAAGGCTGAAGTTATCGTAGTCCCCAGAGGAGGGACCAAACCACGACAGCTCTACAGTCTCATTGGTTGCGCCTTGTTTGACGGACAGGTGGGTGGGTGGCAGTGGAGCTGGAACAAGACAATAAATAAATGATCATCGCAAATAATTATTATTAATATTAAAAACACTGACTGTTTCGTTTTTGCTCAACTTACATGTTCGTCCAAAGGCTGAGACGTTATTGGTCAGTTCCCCGCTGTGCGTGATGACCTCAGCGCGGTACAGCCTACCAGGGATCAGCCCTGGGAACATGTGACTCGTGTGCTCCTCCCCCAGCACCTGGGCACCCAGAACGGCTCCGGAGACATCGTACAGGACGACCTGAAACCACACGAAGACAACTGAACACTAAAGACTCTGCACCGATGCTACGTTAGCCACTGTGCTCAGGTTTTATTTTATTACAGTTAAAACTGTCACAATGACAGAGAAACAGAGCAATGCACCAAATGTATCATTTATAGTAATTATTTAAAATCTAAGATATCACTAAGCAAAGAAACCCTAGAGTTCACCTGGTAGCTGCTGCAGCTTCCCTCGGCGTGCTGCCAGTTGACCGTCAGTCTGTCCGTCCGTCCTGAACTCTGAACCTGGAGAGACGAAACCTGGGACGGGACTGTGGAGGACGACGAGGATGAAGGTGAGAAAGACGAGGAGATGAAGATGAAGATGATGCAGAAGAAGAAGAGGACATCAACAAAAGAGGAGGGCAGAGAAGAATGTGATGGAAATTAAAGGGTAGACAAATAGAAGGTTTTAAAGAAAGACGACAAAAATAGATGAAGCGTTAAAAATGAGAAAACACTAACATCTGTACTTTAAATATCAACAGTAATAACTGACTGACTGACCAGTTCTGGCGAGTACAGACGAGTCGCTGCTCATTGTTCTGCTCCAGCTCACCACCTGCAGTCGGTACAAACTTCCTGCTGCGAGTCCAGAGAAAACACAGCTCTCTGCAGCCGAGCCGACTTTCTGCAGGTCCACCAGTTCACCGACACCCTGAACACAACACGTCTCTCAGTCTGCGGCTGTGGTTAAACTGTGACCACGACCAGAACACACAGAATATAACAGATACTGAACCGGTGTGAGAGACACACATGGTGGAAATCGTACGTTTCTGTTACATAAAATAAAGAATAAGAGGAATCTTTGGTTAAAGTGGAATCAGCAAATACCACAAGTGCAGTAGAGGTCATAGTGACCTTTGACCTCAAACCAACCACTTCATCTGTGAGTCCAACTGAACATTTGTACTGAATTTAAAAAGAATTCCTCAGTGTTCTTGAGAATGGAACAGCCGGAGGACCTGAGAACCTTAATGCCTCCAGCCACTAGGTGTCACTGGAGCGGAGAGGTGGTTAAAAAGTTAACATTCTAGCTCCTCCCACCTGAGTATTCCCCTTCCGCCTCCCTGCAGCATCCTGTCTGTGATTGGCTGTTGCCTCAGGGACGCTGTACAGAGACAGGTCGTAGATTTCCACGTGTCCGTCTGAGGGACGCCAGGCGAAGGAGAGCGAGGAGGTGTTGGCCGAGGTGACGGTCAGATTACTGACGGCAGCCGGACCTGGAGGACGGACAAAGAAAGTCTTTAAGTAGACGGAGACAAACATGGAGGCGCAACACACATGATTATACACAACACATTTGTATATTACAATATTTAGTTTGAGCAGTTACATTTAGCCTGAGAATGTCTGGGGCTGATGGGAAACATCAGTTAAAGGAAGATAAAATATGAAATAAACAACATACTGCCGAGACAAACGTGAAAGTCTGAAATGAACACGATCCTTAAGTTTCACTTTCTTCTCAGTTTTCTTTCCTGCCCTTTTTTGTATAAAGTCACTTTGACCTAAAACACTTTTAACCTCGAGTCTTTTTCTTCTTCCTCTGTTATCATCCATCTCTCTGCCTGCGTTACTTTATAAATGATCCTGACACGACTGGAAACACAAAGAGACAAAGACTAAGACAGCAATGACTAAGGAAAATGTATGGGGGAGGGGGGTGTCCAGCCAACCACCAGGGGGCGATCAAGACACTTTCATGTCGTCCATCTGTATTTACAGTCTGTGATATAAACTAAGTGAAGACATGAAACCTGACGATATAGTGACTCACGTGTCTGTCCCTCTGCTGTGGCCTCGAGAGACGGGGCGCTGCCACTCATCGTCACCAGCCTCACGCCATAGCGCCTCCCTGAGGTCAGACCCTCCAGCCGCTCGCTTCGACTCGCCACAGGCACCGACCGGTTGGCCACGACGACGCCGGCCTCGTCCAGTAGCTGAAGACTATAGCCGTCGTACACGCCCACCGGCCTCTCCCAGGTGACGGTGAGGCTGTGGGTGGTGTGGCCGTTGTCCGCCTGCAGGGCCGTGACACTGGCTGGAGCTGGAGGAGCGTAAACACACACAATGATGAATATGAACACTTTACTAACAAATCAGAATCCAGCGAACCATCGGCCGATCAGTCGCACCCGTCCTGCCAGAGGCTGAGTTGGTGTTGCTCAGCTTCCCGCTCAGTGATTGGACGGTGATCATGTAGGCGTGGCCTGGGACCAGGTCCAGGAAGTCCAGCGAGGTGACGTGTTTGGGGACGGGACGTGTCTCCACAAGGACACCACCCTGAGGACAAGTAGAAAGATTTAAATTGATTCACAAACCAGACTTGTATTTCTATGTTGTTCAACCTCTTTGTTTATGTTCATGTATGTGTCAGGGTTCAAGTGACACATCGTCTAATCATCTAGATCAATGCACCAGTTTGTCCATTAATTGTTTTATTCTATTTAAATGAAATCTGAATTCATGGACTGACCGTAGTTGACAGAGAGACGATGTACATGTCCATGTCTCCGTCTCCTGGAGTCCAGGAGACCAGGAGTCCCCCGACAGAGTCCTTCAGTCCAGGGCGAGGAGTCAAGTGGAGGTTTCCCACCGGACTGGGAACTGGAGGAGGAGAGGAGGAGGAGGAGGAGGAGGAGGAGAGGAGTCAGGATTCATGAAGACAGAAGTGAAACATGAATATGCAGAGTACTCCTACCTGTCCGTCCCTCGATGAACTGGGCTCTCTGGTTCGGTCCGCTGAACGTGGACACCACCATCTTATAGAGACGCCCGGGGGTCAGAGAGGTCAGCTGGTGGCGCCGCACGTCACTGCCCAACGTGACTGGAGGGAAAACCCGGGTGTCATTGAAGAGCAGAGTGACCTGGAGACAAGTAGCGTTAGGATTTAAGAACAATATCAAAACCGTACAGACTCACTAGCGCCCCCTAGAGGCTGAAATGCCTCAATAATAACAGTGAGAAAATATCTTCTTTACTTATTCGCACCTCATAATGGTCCACGTCTCCGGGGGCGGGGCTCCAGGTGACAGTCAGATCACCTGTTCCCGCGTCGCCTAGCGACAGATTTCCAACAGCTGCTGGAACTGAAGAAAAACAGACGTTTGCTTGAAATAAAACAAACATACGAGTTATATTTTACTTTATTATGGTTTGTTTCCCTGGTTTGTGACTCACAGGTTCGTCCGTCAGTGGAGACACTGCTGACGTAGCTCCCGCTCCAGGTTTCCACGGTGACAGGTGTAGAGTCTCCCCGGCGTCAGGGACGAGAAGACACACTCGTTGTGTCCGGCGGAGACGCTTTTGTTCTGCAGGGCGCTGTGGTTGTACCGGATCAGAACCACGTAGCGATCCAGATCTCCTGCTGCGTGACGCCAGTACACCTGAACACAACACAGGAGCTCTATTATAGAACATATCACTGTTTAACAAATAAACTTTACATGTAGCTAATTAGTCTAATTATTTATCTGTATGTCTGCGTGGTTGTATTTGAATATTATTGTTTGTTGATGGATCATTATATAATATAGTTGTGTAATATGTAACTAATATAATAATCAGTGTTGACTGATGCACCTTGAGGAAATCGTCTCTTGCAGAGTGAACAGCTGTCGGGTTCTGAACAGTCGCAGGTTCTGTAACAAACAAGAAAACTCAATAAAATACCAAGAATGAGTTTATTAAAAATAAAACATTCAGACATTTAATATTATTTCCATCATTACTACAGGATGTGTGAGTCGTTTCTTTGTTTAACTGTAACTCAAATATGTCAAATATAAACATAATATAATGTAAATGTAAAATATGAGTAGATGTTATTGCTCTTTACGTGTTCGTGCTTGAACCATGGTGGCGTTCTGCAGGCCGCCGCTCCTCGTTATGATGACCACCGTGTACAGTCGCCCGGCAACCAGCGAGCTGAAGGAGCACTCGGGCGGCGAGGAGCGCGACACGGCGAGCGTGTGGACGGTTCTCCTCCCGTCCTGAAGATGGACCAGGTAACTGTCCACCATGCCCAGCGCCAGACGCCATGACACCTGCAGAGCGTCAGTCCTGCCGCCATTAGCAACGGTTACCTCGGTGACGGATGATGGGGCTGAAAGAAAAAAGATAAGTTACACTTGTTCTGTATTTGTTATTTAACAACACATTAACAAACAATAAATAAGATGAAATGAAAGTAAAAAATATACTTATGTACAGAAGGATTCGTAATGTTTGCAGTTTGATGTCTTTTCTTTTATAAAAGTGATCCAGGGAATCGTTTTAGGTTGCAGTACCAATAATGGCCACTGAAACAAACTGGCAGCAACACAGACGCTTGAGACTTTAATTTAACGTTATCGACCAATAGGAGGTGGAGGCTGGGGACGTGTTTGTTTTTGTTCAACTGAGTGTTGATTGGTTAGCGAGCGAACACACACACACACACACACACACACACACACACACACACACACACACACACACACAGTCCTGAAAATAACTGGAACATTCTGAGAGCACAATCTGCTCTGAACAGGAAGGTGTGTGTGTGTGTGTGTGTGTGTGTGTGTGTGTGTGTGTGTGTGTGTGTGTGTGTGTGTGTGTGTGCAGGAAGCCTTTGAGCAGGGCGTTTTTTGTGTGTGTGGAACATTCCAGACGTCTTTCTGGTATTTCAGCTATTGTTCTAAAATCTCTCTGATGTTTTGTGTAATACACTTATACAGACACACACACAATGATGATATAGTTCTGTAGAGTGAAGACACCTGCAGCTGTGACCTGTGTTGTGCACATATTTGTAGAGTTTTGTGTAGATGATATTTTCTCACATGTGCGTCCGTCCAGACTGGTGAGTTTAGACCTCAGTCCCCTGCTGACAGCAGCAGCCTGCAGCCTGTAGAGGGCGCCGGGCATCAACCCAATCAGCAGCAGAGAGGAGGACTTGACGGAAACACTGAGGTTCTGCACCACAACACTGAGGAGGACAAACACCATGTTTAGTTTCCAACAGCACATCCATGTGGCTAACAGTTTCCACCTGCTTCCAGTGTTTGTGCTAAGCTAAACATGTCCTACACTCAAACCTGGTTCACACACACACACCTGTCGTGCAGCAGGGTCAGTGTGTACGAGTCCACGTCTCCTGGTGGCTTTTCCCATGATGTCTGGAGGCTGTCGACTCCTGAGCTACTCAGAGTGATGGTACTCAACGCCATGGGAACTGGAACACACACACACACACACACACACACACACACACACACACACACACACACACACACACACACACACACACACACACACACACACACACACACACACACACTTAACATTTTGTTGATTGATGTAAAAACAGTGAGGATTATTCATGGATGTATTTTTCAGTATAACTCACCTGTGCTTCCCTCTACAGACACAGACGTGTTCAGGTTCACGCTCCTGGTTGCCACGGTAATGGAGTACCGCCTACCAGGTGTGAGCACGTTGAACGTGCACTCCCTCATGTTAGGCTCCACCTCTCTGGTATCCACGGTGATGTTATCTACGTGACGCAGGATAAAATCATTTAAATTGATTTAAAGAGAAATCACAGAGCTCTTGGCTTTGTTCCATCAGTTTGATGGATCTGACTCTCATGGTTACCATGGCGAATGGTGAGGAAGTAGCTGTCACGTGACCCGGAAGGGGCGTGGCTCCACATGGCGCTGAGCGAGGTCTCGTCCGAGTGTCGAATATGAAGATTTACCACGGCAGCCGGAGCTGAAGAGACGATGAGAGACTTGTTTACAGATGAACTGTTTCCTGGTTTGGTTTATTTATATGTTTTATTCTGCTCTACTTGTATATGTCTTTTTTAGTGCTTCATTATATTCTTTCCTTATCATTTTCATACTTTTCACATATATCTTTGCAGTAATATAACTATATATTTCTGAATCTTTCACCTGTTGTTCCTTCACAGCTGCTATCAACCGACAGTCCCCCCCCCTCCACCCTCAGCACAGCTCTGTACGTCCTCCCAGGTGTTAGATCCGTCCCAGGGAAGATGAACTTCACTGCCTCTCTGTCCACACGGGTGTCGACTAACTGCTGGAGGCCGTCGAACAGGAACAGCCTGTAACTCTCCCAGTGGCCTTGAGGGGGCATCCAACACAGGACGAGGCCCTTGGAGGAAGAGGAGGGAGACAGGGAGAGGAAGGACGCCGCTGCCGGAGCTGGAGAAAGGAAAAAAGATGTGGTGAAGAAAAGACGAGAAAATATAAAGAGCAGAAATGAAAACAACAACAACTCACCTGTGCTGATGCTGATTTCTGATTGGCTCGTCAGCTCACCACTTCTGGACACAGCTGTGACCTGATAGGTCGAGCCGGGAGTCAACTGGTCTATGGCGACCTCTGTGGCGTTTGGTGGAAGTGTCGTCTCCCAGAGTCTCGTGCCATTGGTCGAGAGGGTGACCACGACAGCCTCCAAGTCGCCTGTGGGCTGTTGCCATGACAACAAAAAGCTTGTGCTGTTGTGGAAGTCGCTGGTGATGTTGGCCACGGGAGCAGGAGCTAGAGAGACAAAGACTCAGATATAAAACTCATTTGTTTATCTCTCTCTTTCCTCTTTCTCTCTCTCTACCTGTCTGGGCCTCGATCGTCCGGCTGCTCTGCAGCTCTCCAGCCTCTGTTACCACGGTAACGTTGTACAGTCGTCCCGGTGTCAGGCCAACAAGCGTGTGTTGTGTCGTCGTGCTCTCCAACGTCTCGTTCTTCATCAGCCCTGCAGAAACAGAAGAGGAGGGTTAACAAACAGTCACATGACTCTCCAGCTGCTTATTTATTATTACAGTATTTCTACTTTTGACAGATTTTACCTGAGTGATCGGGACCCGGAGCTCGTTCCCACAGCTGCAGCCTGAAGCGCTGCGTCCTGCCGGGGCCGGCCTGCCAGGAGAGGCCCAGGCTGCTGCAGGTCCTGGAGGTCAGTGCCAGGCCGCTGACCGCTGAAGGCCCTGAGACTGACACACAGAAACACACAATGGACGAGTGTCAACGGTGGATTACATCACATCCTATAGGTGTCCCTAATAAAATGGACACCAACAATATATCCCAACATTCATCACACACGTCATGAAACATAAATGATCCAGAGCAAAAACAAACTTCCTGGTTACGTCAGTGGTGTCTCACCTTGTGTCCACGCTGGACTCACGGTTCAACATAGACACAGATGTTCATATTCATATTGACATCAAATCAGAAACTGACACGTTTCACTACAGCTTCAATGTCTGGGTTATTTCCGACCCTGATAAAAGCCTTCTCACTGTTTCACGTACACGACTTATCTTACTGTCGTCTTGTGCAACACAACGAACCTGAATCTGTCATAACAGCTTGGTTTGGTCTTTGTGAACAGAAACAACAAACGGGTTTATTTACATATCAAAGGGGAAGTGAGATCCAATCACAAGTGTTCAAACTGTTTATCTGTTTTAAAAAGCAGGAAGTGGATCCATCGACATCTCTCTCACACACACACACACACACTCCACCTGTAAAGAGCTGCCCCTCTCAGAGTCAAGTGAGTGTTTGTGTCGCCACTGGTCCTTCAAACTGAGGTCAAACAATATTATCAGACAGACATCTCACCATCTCTGCCCCCCCGAGCGCCATGCTCACACAAACAAACTGTTCCAGTCATTTTCAGTCCAGTGTTTCTCAGTCAACTATGTTTCCGTCAGGAGGTGGAGACCCAACATGGAGATAAAAGAGAGGGAGCACGACACAGACACAACTTCACATGAATAACACATGAGATCAAGATGCTCAAGTAACTGAATTGAGCTTTAAAGAACAAACAGCGACCAGTGAAAACAAACCAGCAGGGGTTGTGTGGTCAGTAAAGGTCAGTGCACGTAACTGTAGGTTTGTCTTCACCACAGAAGTGTTGTACTGAGAAGGTCACAGTGCAGAGTCGACTGGGTGCAGTAACACCCGGTTTCCTGCACACACACACACTTACACAAACACACACACACACCCTCACGCCCTTTCCCACAGAACAAAGAAACAATGGAGGCAGGAAATGGCTGAACCCCGAGCTCTGCCCACGATGGAAATACACACTGAGGGTTCAACTTCTGTTCTGGGCGTCCGCCAGAGTGGACACATGCACGCGCACACTTACATGTACTCTTACTGGCCTATCAGTCTCTCAGCAGGGCAGCGGTTCCTGTGGCTAATCACAGAGCTGCAGAGAGGGGAAGCTACATGACATTCACACACACACACACACACACACACACACACACACACACACACACACACACACACACAGTGTCGTGTTCCTTCACTTCAAAAGACGAGAGGTCAGATGGAAACAATAGAACAAAACAGAACACAACTGAATACTTGGACTCAACACTGAACTGGAAGTTTGACTGTAAATGTCTCCAACAGGAAACACGACAAGTTGTCAGACGTGAGATCGCATCAACGTCTGTCAACATTTTTTAATTCAATAATAAGTAAAAATTCCAAACTCTTCATCAGAAGACGCCACAATTTACTGAATTCTGCAGAAACTGAGTTTCTTTAAGTTTTACATGTTATAATCAGGTCATTAAATATTTCTTCTCTGTTCAAATACTCACATTAAGTCAACACAAACTGCAGCTAACAAATATTTGAATGATCAGTTAACCTGCTAATTGTTGTTTTGTTTGTAAAGTATTTGTCTGTAACATTACAAACAGGCTGTGATGTAAATGCTGTGGAATGAGTGGGGCAGTACTGACGGTGACAGACATAAGATCCAATAATATAAACGTACAAGACGCTAAAAGACTTGTGTAAATACACTTGGTTACTTCCTGTCTGGCTTCGCCTCGCTGCCCATGTGAGTCAAATGAAGGTGTAACTGATAACATTGTTAATGGAACAGTTCCCTTTACATTACTGCTGCTGTGTGTCGGCTCACTTTGAATCCAGAGTGGAACAGAGCCATGAATAATATTATTGGTTAAACCTGAAGGAAAATATTCTATAAGCCAGAAATGATTCTGAACGATGAACGACTGAAGAATCGAACATCACCGCGTGTTTCATCTGAACAGGACAAAGTGACTGAAGAGAGCAAAAACAAAAGGTTCTGTACTTTCAGTCCTAACACTTTGATTCCTGATTTTTAAAACTCATCTCAAAGTCCATTAACTCACTCGTTCTGGAGCTTTCAACCTCATCACATGGTCCTCATCAGCAGATGTCACAGAACTGTGCTTGTTCTAAAATTATTCATCATTCTGAGCATTTAAGGCATAAAATGTTCAACATTTATTGACAAATTCTAAATAACTTGACTAATTAATGAACGTATGATATGGGAGAAGGATGTGGTGGGTCAGGGAAGAACACATGAAATCGTTTATCTCTTTCTTTGACCTTGTGAGAGGATGTTTGACTCAGAGAATAATTCATGAACCTTGATGAAAAACATCTGTTTAAAGGACTGATGTCAATGAGTGAGGGTGATTTGCTGCAGGCGACTGAAGGTATGAGCTCTGTTGAAGAGGAAACAGAACATGAAGACCGTGTGACGCAGCTGAAAGCTCAGAGTGTTTTGAGTAGAAGCAGATTCAGGACTCACTCGTGTGCACCGTGACGTTTGCCGTCTGCTCGTCTCTCTGGGAGCGAACCTGCAGCTGATAGGCTGTCCCAGGCTCCAGGTGATCCATCACACAGGTGAAAACATCTTCCACAGTCTCATTCCCACCATCTGCCAGCTGATTGGCTCCCAGATAGTTAGATCCCACCTCCTCCGCTTCTCCTCGTCCACCAGCTCCAGTGTCATTAGTCTGGAACTGCTCGTGTTCTCTCCTTCGACACTCGCCGGGGTCTCCTCCTGCGTCAGGAGACGTCAGGAGGAAGGAGCAGTTCCATCCAGATGTGTTCACAGTCAGTGATATGGAGTCCAGGCTGGACACTGGTTCAGATACAGAGATGTTACATGGAGACTGGTCGTCTGTGGGAGCTGCTCTGATCACATCCTGAGAGGAGAGACACCAGCAACATCAAGACATCAAACCAAACTTTAGATACATAATTCAACTATGAACAGGAAGGAAAACTTCTGATTATTTGATGTGTGTGTATGACTGTGACAGTTTGTATGTAGTCGTGTTTTGGTGAAAACATCAGAAACAGATTGTGACTGAGAAGCTTCACTAGACATTTAACTGACAGTCTCTCTTTTCTTTTTGTTCTCCATCGAGGAAACAACACAACTCCTTCACCTTCAAGTCGACAGGAGGCCAGCGTCTGGTGTCTGAACTCCACACTTTGGGTGGAGTAGAACTTTGATCCTATTGTTAGAATAAGTTTCTGGAAACCCTGAAGTCGTTAAAGCTCCTCCGCCCTCCAGAAACATCCACAGTGCACTTCATCACAGGATCTTTCACTTTGAACTGGATTTAAATTGCACTGAATGTATTTTCTGTTTTGTGTGTAAAACACTTCGTGAACCTGGTTTTTGAAACTTTCTTTATAAATAAAGTATATTCATTACTTATTACCTATTAGACTGTATTTTGTCTACTTGTCTGTGGGTAATGCCGATAAAGACATCGAGTGGAATTAAATTGTGTCAAAGATGCGTCAGTTAATCAGCTGCAGATATTTAAAGTGTGTGTGTTTTCATCAGTGTTTGGCTTTGACCTGTGACCTGCTGCATGTACAGTGTGATAATACAGTCGCTGACAGACTGCTCTGAGCTCCGGGACCTTTAACACCAGGAAGCAGAAGAGAAAATTCAATAATCTGTCACTGATAATAAAGTTCGGGGAGTTCAGAGACAACAATGCAGCAGATAAACCGAGGAAGAGAAGAATAACAGTGTATGAACATCAGTTAAACATACACGGGGCTAAGGTTTGAACCCCGAGTTATATTGATCCTAATTGTAATTTTAAATGTATTAAATATTATATGAAAACACTAAAACAGAGATCCATTCAGTTTCTGTTTAGCTTAGAACAGAGACTAGAAGCAGATGGGAACTGCTAGCCTCATGCTAACGCCAACAAAGGATGTAAAACTTGTAACTTCTCATAATCATTTTGGACAAATTCAAAACATGTTTGTCAAACTCCTCAAATGGAACAATTTCATTTCAATTCCATTTCAATTTCTTTGTCACAGCTGATTGTAAAACTTAAGATTTTGTGGGATGAGCTTTGGTAAAAATTTCCCCTTTGACCAATTCTTCACTTTTAAAAGACAAAATAAGATACAGAATAAATATATAATGAACAATATTGGTTAGTTACATCCCTAATACATTTTCCTTGTAAAAATATCAACTACAGTATTATTAAAAATGTCTCTAAGTCTAAAAAGCAGCTTTAATCAAATGTTCTCAGCCATAAGTTGCACAAATAGACAACGTGATGTTTCATTAGAGACACTGGAGTCATTTGTTATCTGATCACAGATGTGTGAAAGTCAAACTGACCTGGAGCAGCAGCAGTGAGGTGAAACACAGGCAGCAGAGAAATCTATCAACTTTACATTTCAGCATTTTGATCGTCCTTCAGATCGTCAGAGCGAGCGAACGCCACCATAATCCTGAGGCTGAGGTAGAAGATGAAAGTTTACATTCACTGGGTGAAAGATAGATTCAGTCAAATATCCTCTTCCTTCTTCAGCGTAGAACAAATCCTTGTGGCACAGAAAACAACTCCCGTCTGCGTCTCTCAACGAAGATAATTCCTTATTTCAAGTTTTCATTTAATTCCAGATATTCAGTCTCTCTTGTTTGTCGTCTCTTCTCCGTCTCTTCTCCATCCTCGGCTCAAACCTTCTCAGGCTACAAACTCAGTCTTTCCTGTCTTTTCGCTGCCTGTCTAATGTCCCTCTTCCTGCCCGTCTGTCTGCGAGTCTGTCTTACTGTCGGTCAGACTCCATAGTGTCGAGGCTGGGAGTCACTAACGGACTTCCTCAATCAAGCCAACAGCCCGTGAGTCAGTTCAGAGGCACCACTACAAACCCTCTGTGGATGGAGGCTATTAATAGGCCTGAACTACAATGGCGGCTCACCTAGCAGCTCTGACAGCAGAGGTATATGTTAAAAATAGAGCGTTTGATTAATTCCCTCGGAGACCAGATCTTTTTGGAGCTAAAAGTTTGCTCCGTTTCTCTTGGATGCAAGAAGCATCGGGTGTAAATTTAGTTTGGATCCATATTGAATTGCTCTGTTGGTTTCTGAAGGTTCTGAAGGTTCTGAAGTTTCACGCTCCAGAAAACAGCAGCAAAGTATCAGGAATAAATATTTGTAACTTTTTAAGCGATTTGTTTTTTCTCTTTTAAATACGAACAAAGTCGATATATTAAAATTTTAGACAAAACAAGACACTTGGAAAATGAGTCAGACGTATTATAGATATTCTGAGGTTCCACCCTCTCAAATGTCAGGATTTGGTTTGATATTCATTTTTAATCTTTGGATTTTGGGTTGTTGAGACATTTGATGACTTCACTTTCACTTCTTGGAATAAACTTAAAATCAACTTTTAATAAATTTAAAATACACTTTTGATAACTTTATTCAAGTTGTTTCAACTCACAGATTTAAAAGTTTTGTAAAAGTTAATGAATTCTCATTATCTCTGGATAAGAAGCTGTACAAATAAGATTACAACAGACTCATCTAAACAAAAACTGACATTTTCCTCTTAAAATAAACTATTGCTGATAAAGTTGATAAATTGCCCCACGGGAGTCGACTCTTCTGTTATAAAGTTAAAGGCCAAACTGCTTTTGTTTCAGTTGGTCCGAGTTACATTTAGTCATCTCCACCTCTTTCCTTCCTTCCTGCTCCCTCCTCTCTCTCTCTCCGTCTGACTCTCTCTCTCCGACACATTCTGTGGTTTCTAGGAACAAACTGAAACTCTCACTTTCACCATGAAGAATCACGAGGTCATCCGTGAAAGCTTTGTTTGACCCGAACACGCCAACACAGCAGAGTCAGCTCAAAACACATCGAGACTCCTGGGAGGAAAAACTAATTGAGTCTGAATCTAGGGACAAATACGTTAGAAGATGAGTTTACAATTCATCAGGCTCAGAGTGGCTCTAAGAGAAAACCTCTGGAACTGAATTCCTGTTCACTACCACTGGAATGTCACCTCAATTGTCAACACAAACAAAATGTATATATTTATATAGTGTTTGGTTTGGTTCCTGGTTCGGGTCCAAAACAACAACAGAAACAACGTGTTCAACAATTGGACCAAAACAAACAGAGTCACAGTCGAGAGGCGGAGCTCCAGTGTCTTTATGTACAGATTACAGGTTACCAGTATATATGCAGAGTAGATAGAGGTCACAGCACTACTCAGTGGCTTATGTTCCGGACTATTACAACATTCAATTTGATTAGTAATACATTAAAAAACACGTACTGCTCGTACATATATACGCATCAGGTTCTGTCTGACGGAGCTTTAATGCCCACAAGTAGAAGTTTAAAGAGACTCAAACATTTTGATTTTAATGTGGTTGTTTGATTTGAGAGAAAGTTTAAATCGTCTGAACACTGACTGCAATGTTGTAATAATTCCACTGCAGAGGCACAACTTAGCAATAAAATCTCTATAAAAATAGAATTTAATCATAATTGTGAGCAAACAATTAAAAAGCTTTTACATTTATTATTAGCAAGCTAGATAGCATCAGCTAACTACCTTGCTAACGAACATTAGTCCAATAACAACAGAGACATGTGTGGAACATTAATTAAAACAACTAAAAACTGTTATTTCCTGGAAATTACTGCAATTTGGTTCTAATAACATGGAAAATAGAAACAAAACAAAAAGGAAGTTGGGAAACTTTAATCAATACAAGTTTTTATAATAATTTTAGGATTGTCTATTGACAAATTGCACATTTGTTTGTCCATGTGACCTGATGCACTCGGAATAAAAGCCTCTCTTTAATAGCATCGGTTTCAAATCACTTGAATTTAATAAAGAAATATTGCTGGATGCAACACTGACAAACTAAATGTTGTAAAAGTCAAGTGAATAGTGAACATGTTTTTCAGCAGCTGTGTAAAATAGAAAATGTTCGGGTCCCTTTAATCTCCATCAACAGTCGACAATAATAAAATACAGGAAATCAACCACCACCTACTGTACGTACACAAGACTACGTCAGAGGCAATGTGTGTAGTTGTAGTTGGGCTCAACTCACTTTCACTTCAGTCAATTCAAACTGAATATGACATTTCACCATCACACAGTAATGTTCCGATGTTTGAGCGTTTTGAAATTATAAATGTTTTCTACTTGAACCGACTCAAGTGAAAAGTGTGTTGACGATGGTCTGATGTCGAACATGTAGACGAAACAGACTGGTTCTAAAATCCCTTGATTGCATCACACATGAATATATAAATAAAAATATAATAGTACATAGAAAAAAACAAGAGTCCTCAAAATGATCCTCGTGTATTGTCCGTCCCGTCCCGACGCTCTTTTAGCAGCAAGATCTACGCGTTTGGTCCATGGTTTGTAAAGTTACTGCCCACATTAGTTTTAATAGCACTTCAACATGTACTGCACATTATTCTAATCACACAGAGAGCAGATGATGTCTGTTCATATTGTTCATTACTGTAGAAACCTCAGATCTCTAAAGGAATTCAACACCTCAGGAAGTACTCTTTATTCTAAAATATATATAATTATATGGGATGTATAAAACTTCACCCTTTGGTTTCAGGTGGAGTCAGACAAATGTAAATGGTCTGGATTTGTGAAATCTTTGAGTCCTACTTTGACTAATTTCATGCAAAGTCAAAGTATGTATTTGAAAATGTAGTACTTGACTTTAAGCTCAATATCTGATTCTTTTGAGAAACTTAAACATTATACTTCTTAATGAAAAATCAGCTCAAACAGGGATAAGTTTGTGTTTGTGGTTCCAACAAAAGAGAAAATGTCAGATTCCTTCAGCTCCGGTTCAGTTGATCATTTAGAGATGATGAGGTTTGAACAATCTTTCATGTGAGTGGACAAACGGCTAAAAGCTGCTAACACATCGAAAACATGTAAAAACAGTATAAAAATAAAGTTATTATTACTTTGATACACCGATATAACTCACTAGATAACATAATTTACAACTTCACATCAACAAGATGATTGCACCATTGTGACTTATATAGCTTCACATTTTTGGTATTAAAGTAATATTTCAAACAGGGGAATTGTCAATGCGACTATAGTTCTATATAATAATATAATGTAAACTCTGAGACCAGCAGCACAAGTTGTTCTAAATATTACTTCTGTCAGGAACGACTCAGCAAAATTCATTTGGCCTTTCACTGAAAACTTAACATCGACTCAAAGACACAAAGATAATTCAACATCATGGATTAAATGTATAATGAATTCTGTCTGAAAGTGACTGATGCTACTTTTGAGCTAGCTTGTGTTATGTAAATGTATTTATACGTTTTGAACTGGTATTTATTAAATGATGGGGGAGATATAATAATAATAATAATAATAAATAAGTTTTGTTAGCATCCAAAAACTACAGTTCCCTCGATTCTGAGTGCTGCTGTCAAATCCTCACGGGAGCTGCACTTTCTGAATCATGAAGAAATAAACGTTGTAAAGAAGAATTTCTTCTCGTTTTAAAAGCAGGTTTAGCAGCAGAATACGAGAAAGTATTGGTTTAGCAAAATAATGCATTCACATGACATGCTATTGTTAGCATTCATTTATTGGCATAGCAAGCAGCATATAGATTAAGGTCAAACTACTAAATGAGCCTCCATCAGATCGTTATAGCTTAGCAGGATTTATCATTGCATTGGTTTGTTAGCTTTTAGCATGTGGTGCATGGATGGAGGTAGTTCCATTTGTGACAGTAGCAGTGGAAATATAGATTAATATTTGTTTTACAGTGGACAATAGTTCCTTTCTGATTTCAGTTTGTTAATTGGCTAATCCAGGTATTGGCTCATATAATGAACAGTGTCTGGTTTAACATATCAGCTCAGATGCTAACATCATATAGTAGCGTTAATATAGAAATATAAATAATGAATGCATTTGATTTTTGTTTTCACTGGCTTGTTCACTTTTGATAAGCTAAACAAATGTAATAGTTCAGACATCGAAAGTGAAGTTTAAAACCTTCAGTTGAAGAGATGTTTCCTGTTAGTGTCGGGAATGCGATGGGTCCAGATGACAGGGGAACATAAGGCGAGCTGGAGTCACTAACAGGTCGGTTCAACAGTGGCACAGTAACTTAACCAAGGTGCAAACAGCTAACAGTCATTTTCAAATAGCCTGTCATGTAAGAACCACACTTTAAAAAATAATTCTGAAATCCTATAAGACACAGAAACACATCGTGTCACTGAACAAAGTACCATCGAGTCTCCATGACAGAAAAGAGGTAAATTAGTTAAAAATGAAACAATCTCAGTCAGAAGTGAAGTGGACAGATTCCTCGGGTTCCTCTGAAGAACCGCTCACCAACAAAACATGAAGAAGAACATCGGATACATTCCATTTTCAGAAATCTACCTTTCCTCTTTCCGTGAATCGGCTCCGCCCACAACATCCGCATCGGTTGTCCATCAAACTCAAACACTTCTTCCAGAGTCCCTGGTTCTCAGAGAAAAACCCAAACCTCGGATCGTACCTGATAAAAACCTGCTCCGTCAGCAAACTCCAAGGTGAAAGCAGATCCTGTGGTGGTGACATCTCATTGGCCAGTTTCTGTGGAGAGGCGGGCCTCGTACAGGATCAGAGCGTGATGGACAAACTCGTACTGCTCAGCTGTCTGGATCATACCACCTCTGCAGACACAGATTAGATTCATTCGTACAAGATGTCATTTCTGTTTATTATTCAAGATACCAGGTTTTAGTTTGTGTTAATAATTATAACATCTGGGTCCAGGAACCAGGAACTACAGGGACATTACACCCGTTTTTCCACCTTCATTGTCGGGACACTGGGACACAAAAGGTGATTCCCACAATATACAAAATATCACATTGCATATTTATATTGTTTTGTTCTGTTAAATCATAGTAAATAAAGATGTTAAATACTTTAAAATATTAAAACTTAAAAAATATTTTAAAGCGAGGACATTATTATGAATCACCTGTCGGCTCGAAGCTGGCAGGTGATGCTCAGCACATCCACCGCTCCCTCCAACTGCAGCTGTCGACAGCCGATTGTCGTAGCAATGAAACAACCTGTCCGTCCAATCCCAGCACTGCACAGAGGAGGAGATGATGCACTTAATTTAAATGTTTGACTTTTAGCAGAAAAGACAGTTTCGCTCTCTACGATACCTGCAATGGACGATAACTGGTCCCATGGCGGCGGCCGTCCGTCGATCCGTCTCTACATCAGACATTAACTGCAGTAGCGGCATTGCTGAATCAGGGGTTTTGTGGTCGGGCCATGATGTGTACCAGTAATGCTGCAGCACGCGAGTTTGATTCCCACACTGCACAAACACACATTTAAACTTGAATTAAAAGGCTTTATCTGCACAGGAGTATCAGAAATGGAAAGTTTTTTGAAGTGCGTGTACCTTGAGTGTGAGGCTGCGAGTGGTGTAGTGTTCACACTCTCTGATGCTAGTTCACCAACACTTCAACCTTCCCGTAGATCCCCCTCTTCTCCGGCCAATAGAGAACACACTTCTACGAAGAGAAACACAAAGCAGCACCTTCCTGACTTAATGAGAACATTTATGGGAAAATCCTGGTAACGTTGAAGTCAAGTTAAATATGATTCTTCTTCAGTCACATTGTTTAATCGATGTTTTTGAACTTGTCTCTGATTACCTCGTTCTTCTCCTTCAGTTTGGTGATCATTACGATGACGGGCGACTCCTCCTGCCACGCCATCTGCCAGAAGTCGTTCACCGTGTTCACCATGGGACCCTGCGTGGCGATGTACGCCTTCTCGTCGCCTAGGTAACCCTGGGGTGGGAGCCAATCACACTACAACGTCAACAGAGTAGTAACAACAACAACAACTTTTTGAGTGTAAAGGAAAACTACATTTGGTTTTGGGTTTGCAGATGCAGGCTCATTTAGATATTTTATATGTAAGGTTACGGTTCTTAAGGTAAAAGCAGAGAATCAGCTTCATGTCTGTCTCTCCACCTCTCATGTGATAAATCTGCCCACTGACCTTGAAGTGCTAAACTTGCTGCAGTGTTTGCATGTACAGTCAGATGAAATATTTACACAGCCTGTGTTCTCCCATGTGCTCTGACACTTTAAACACTTTCAGAGGAGTTTCCTGACAGGAAGAAAGTCCATTGTACCCGAGTCTGAGAGAAACATTACAGACTCTTACTGCACTGTACTTTCACTGGGATTGTGTTGACGAGGAAACCACAAGAAAAAAACCTGTCGACATTCCAGATGTGTGAGGTGATTGTGTCAGTTTGTTGTGTTTGTTCTCTGGTTTAGAGATTTAACTAAATGAATTAGAAGTAGGGAACCATAACCAAGTTTGTCAAAGTAAAGGCACAAACAGAATTTTGTTTAAATTATGTTGAGCTGTTAACAGACCTGAACAGTCGACTCTCACAGAGACAAAGACTACGTGAATATGGCAGCAGGTAGAAGACTTCAAACACAACAGGAGAAATCAGCATGTTGGAAATACCCACTCGTATGTAATTGGCGTTAATGAAGGAGCTCAGCAGGTCGTTGCAGCTCTTGGACTTCAGGATCACCCTGGAATGAGGATCTAGGACACACAGCAAGGAGAGGAGGTGAGGACACATGAGAAGGAGGAAGAGGAGACAAGGACGGGAGATTTAGATGTGATTGATTGATTTGGGGGAGGGAGGATCTTCTGTTTGTCTTGACTGTTTTCAGACTCTTTCACACCTTGTTTGGTCCAAAATGTTCAGTTTAGTCTGAACTAAATATCAGGTGTGAAAGGTTGTTTACCTTTGACCTCTACTTCCTGTGATTGGTCCAAAAGTCCAAACTATCCAAACAAGTGTTTCCCCTTTGCAAACCAACAGAACCATGGTTCAGTTTTACACCTCCTCTGGTCTGAGGAACCTTTCACACCTGATGTTCAGGTTCAGACTAAACTGAAGAGTCTCAGTCTTTAACAGCGTCTTTCAGACCTTGACTGGGTCTCGTCGTGTTGGTTCAGTCCGGATCCCCGAGCACCTTCAGAAAAGACAAAGAACCTAGAACACAGGAAGGAGTTTGACTGACAGCCGCTCCAGGTGAGCATTCCTTAGCCTTGATTGGCCAGAAGGAAGGAAGGAAGGAAGGAAGGAAGGAACGCCACCACACCCACTCACCCCCACCACTGTTTTATTGATGACCCCGCCCCCTTTCCAAAACACGAAAAACTAACATTGTGTAAGTGACGGTTACATAAAGTGTTAATCAGGAGGTCGGCCGAC
Organism: Verasper variegatus; assembly: GCA_026259375.1. NCBI lineage: Eukaryota > Metazoa > Chordata > Actinopteri > Pleuronectiformes > Pleuronectidae > Verasper > Verasper variegatus. The sequence continues at coordinate 698,210 of CM048058.1, forward strand.
AGTGTGAGAACAAACTGTGCCCTGAATGTGTGTGTGTGTGTGTGTGTGTGGGGGGGAGGAGCCATGTTATCCATCTTTAGTATTGTTGACCTTTGACCTTAAATCCTTCCCACAAACTAAAACAGGAAATGAGACGTGGAGTTTGCTCTCTGTCGTCTTTTCTCCATCAAACACCGATCACCTTGTATAATTAAAACCACTCTGCACAGAGTGTTAAATACTTCCCACTCACTGGGTAGTATGGTCTTGTATCGGCTCTTGGTGCCATGGTTTGGAACGTCCAGCTCTTTGGGGTCAGTGAAGTTCATGGGAATTTCCTGAGAAGGAAGAAAATAACCATTAGAAATGGACCTTATTTTATTACAATGATATAAAACTAAAAAGGACATTTACTATTCAACTATACGTTAATAATGCGACTCAAAAACAAGTCATATAGGAAATGCACACTTGATGAAATTAAGTACAGAAAATGAAGGTATTGTATACTTATGGTTTTAAATTTAAAAAATGCCAACAGACAGAAATCAGACTTAACGACACGACTGCCGATGAAACTTCAGGAGAAACATTTAAATTAGTTTCGTTATCCTCATGTTCAAACTGTTTGATTACGTACAGTGAACTCGGCGTGCAGCTTATCCGTGTTGTTGATGAGGTCTCGGAGCCGCGGCCTCGTCAGCGGCCGGCTGGCGGACGTCAGGTACTCCCTCGCTGCCGACTCTCTGGGGGTCACCACAGAAACACTGAGGGGCTCCACAGACCCGAGAGACGTCATGTCCAACACTAGAGACACGTTGGAACCACGTCTGGAGACCAAAGAAAGAACATGATGTCAGAACTCGACTAGTCAACATTAAGCTCCTCTTCCTTACTGGTAATTAGCTGCTTCCTGAAGCTAAGGTGAAATATTACTTGATTTGATTCTCTCCCCACATGAACAATTGACCTGCGGGCGACCAAAGCTGCTCAAAGCTTATTGGTCAAACTAGAAACAGAAGCTTCCACACCTGAAATCTAGATTCTCATGAGGAATCTGTTGAACTTGGATCAACGTGTCCAGATCTTTGTTGTTTCTCAGTAAATGTGTGTCTCCTATTGACTCTTTGTTGCCAGAACAAACTATTAAATACAACTGTAAACAGAGTCTGTGTTTCCATGACAACCACTGTCAGGATGTTGTCAAGGTTCAAAGTGTCGCAGCTGAAGAGCAACAAGAAGATTCTGGTGAGAGCGAGCGTGGAGCATCGTCTCGCTACGTGTTGGACGGTTTTCTCTCCAGGATGCCGTCTCTTCCTGTTCATCTGATTGCTGATTGGCTGACATCCAGATTGGACAACACACACACACACACACACACACGAGACATAGACACCAAGAAAAACATCCTGTTCTCACTCTGAGCCTGAAATCGTCCTCCCTGTCTCACCTTAAGAAACACAGAATGTCCTCTGCACTTTATCACCTCACTCTGAGGTAACCAGAACAAAATGGCCTCCGAGGTCCAAGCACGCGGACGCGCCGCACGTTAGCGGAAGAGTGACGAGCAGCAGATAAAGGCTAAAGTGCTCCACGCCGAGCAGAGGCCCAGATAAAGATGTTTTTCTTCTCGGTTATGAAACTACTTAGCAGGGAAATGAGCTGCAGCCAAATTTCAAAGCAACACAGAAATATCCCAGTGATTAGTCTGAGCCCGTGAAAAATGAGGTCAGTCTAATTTTACAGCAACAAGATCCAACCACGAGTTAAAAAACAACACGTTTATATAATCAGGAAATATCACAGAGACTTTTGGTGGTTTATCAAATCAGCATTTTGACAAACTATAATCAAGATTAAAATAGATTGTCTAAATTGTGAGATTTATCAAACAACATGGAGGAATCTGAGGGATCATGTGGTAACTGACGAGGACACGGAGGAAGAGGAAACGTGTCCAATGAGAAGCCTCCCTTCATGTAAACACCAGTGGACACGCACACACAGTATACATTGTTTATGGAGGAAGCCTGAGTGAATGTAAACCTCAAGTGTTGATATTTCTGACGCTGCATCTACACTTGTACGTTCTGGTGTAAACAGGAAGTGGATCTTCTTCTCTAAAGTTCTTTGCTTAGTTATACTGCAAGCAAGGAAGAGCGATGGAGTCATGTGACTTATAAGAACCAATCAGGAAGAGAACATTGCTCCTCCCTGTCATCTCTTCCCCTCTTACCTGGGTGGTTACCTGTGTAACCTACATCTCACACTGCCACCTGTATAAACCCCGCCCCTCTTACCTTTCTTGAAGTCCTGCAGCAGGTTTCATCCTGAAGGGGGAGGGGCAAGGCTTTAGCTCGTGATTGGCCGTCGCCGAGGCTACGCTGCTGATGACGACGGGGGCGGGACTAGGAGGAGAAGAGCAGGTAAGAATGAAAGATATTTTAAAATATTTCAGTTGGTTGAATTGTGGGAAACGTCGCTCAGTTGAAGTTGAAGTTACCTGGGCCCAGGGACGACAGGTGGAGCGAGGTGGCAGCAGGCTGTGATTGGCTGCTGCTGGGGAATGGGCGTGGCGGCAGCTGGAGGGAGCTCAGCTTGGACCATGCTTCCTGATGTGACGACCTGCAGACGCATTCATGAGTTTAGGGACAAATGTAAACGAGCATTATTGATACTTCTGCTATAATTCAACACGTTTACATTTTGAATATCAATGTCCATTAACGTAGATTGTTCCCATGAAATAAACAAGAATATATAGTTGGTTGTCGGATGCTGACCTTTGACCTGTGGGCGGAGTCAGGAGAGATTGTGAGCGTCAGGTGGTGATCAGAGGGCGGAGCTTTCAGTTCTGTGTCAGAAACCTGAACCTTCTCTTTGAGTCGATACAAAACCTGCAGGTCGGACGAGAAGAGAAAAGACAAGTGAGTCCAGAGAATTCACTTTTCAATTAGAAAGACAAAAGACTCAAATTCGGTGAGTGGAGATATATATATATATATATATATATATATAAATGGACAATCATCAGGACTGCAAATATATCTGTGGTTTGTGAGGTTTCCCTCGTGTGGATTATCTGAAGCACTACAACTGAAAGAATTTTTTCTTATTGATGCCATTTATTCTTTTATTTATATTTTGGTTAGATTTCTTATTTTAAGTAATTTATGATATGATCCTTTTTGTCCCCTCAAGAGAAAACAATCTTTTGTTAGTGACTCAATGGGGAATTTTGCTGTTACAGCAGCAGAGGACTGTAAAAATGTGCTTGTGTGCGTGTGTGTGCAGTCAGGACGTGGTGACCTTTGACCACGGACAGATTGACTAAAGGCGGTTAGCAGTCTCAGCCAATTAGAGTGTCCGAGGTGAAAGGTTTAGAGACGTTTTACATGATGTCAGCGATAAGGCTGATCTCTGTGTGTGTGTGTGTGTGTGTGTGTGTCAGTTGAGTTAGAGGAAGTAAATATTGGTTCCTGTGAGTGTCATGTATTTTACCATCAAGCAGGTGATGACGATGACGAAGATGGTGAAGAAGAGGACGGCAGTGTAAAAACCTTCTCTGGTCCACACGTGATCCCTCTGCTCCCCCTGCAGGACGTTTTTCTGCAGAGACACATGATGTTAAATCTGTTTCCAGGATCGTCAGGATTCTTTTAAAACTCTCTTCATTAGGATTTTATGAAACTTCAATGGAGTTAAAACTTCTCCCTGAGCCGGAGCTGCTCTGCAAGTGGGATCACACTGTTCGATATCATTTAAAAAACATAATGAAAGATGCAGTAAAATGTAGTTTCTTGCTAAAACCCCCCAAAAAACTGGACATGGGTCAATAAGCATCAATCCCAGCACCAAACAACACAGTGGATGAGCTGCAGAACACCAAATAGAACCAGGAGAATCTGATGGAGCAGTTTACACACAGTGTCTTTGCTCATGCACATCCTGACAGTGTAAACAAACAGTTTGAGTAACGTTGTTCTAACAGAGGAACCGTCACTTCTCTCAGTAATGACATTAATATCAAGTGTTTCTCCTCAGGCTGATCGACCACTCTAACTGTTCCATTAAACTTTCAGCAGCAGCACTTTGCTCTCCATCCATCCTCCACATCCGCCCGTCTCCATGGGGACCAACAAGGCAGCCTAACGAGCCGCGGTTACCTAGGAGACGGAGCAGCGAGCACGTCAACGGTTTACACGCACCTCAGTCGAGACCTCGGTGATGCCGAAGTGTCCCAGGTGGCGGTGGAGGATCCGGACGTTCAGTGATTGGATGACCTCTTCGGCAGGGCGGGGCTCTGAGATCCCCAGCCTATCAGAGGACACGAAGAGCTCGATGCCATTCTTCTCCTCCTGTAAGAGGCCGTCCGTCAATCAATCCATCAATCAATCACTCAATCAGCGGAGTGCGACGTGTGAGTCTTACATTCAGCCGGTTGATGTGAACGCGTCCTGCAGGAACACCAAGCGCTGCCGCTACACCTTCTCGAAACCAACGAAGAAGACTGACGTTCAGCCTCCGCACGTCCACGGCCAGGTACTGAGAGAGACAGAGACAGAGACAGACAGTTTACCATCCACATTTCAAATCAGGCCTGAAAGTCGCTAATTGATTATAAAGAAATTCTGAGGCAGCGTTTCTGTTGATTCAATATTATGGTTTGGAGGATTTTAAATTTACTGTCTGAATTTAGCAGGTTATGATTTCAAGAAACTGTGGAGACGTGTTGAAGAGGACACGTTGACACAAAACGTCAAATCACAAGCGTGAACAAAGAGAAGCTAACTCACTGAGGCTCGTCTGACCTGACGTCGGCTCCAAGTGAAAACTGTTTAAACAAACCCTCGGTCTTTATGAATCAGAAAACATTAACGTGCTAATCAGCTGATTTACAGCTGAACGAGACGAAGGAGCCTTCGACAGGAGGGATCCATTCTGTCATCTCAAAACACAACAAACAGGATGTCTCTGTGTGTGTGTGTTCTAATGGCTAAACCAAAATGTTCTGTTGCTCCTTAATTCAATATCAGGACCAATAACACACACACACACACACACACACACACACACACACACACACACACACACACACACACACACACACACACACACACACACACACACACACACACACACACACACACACACACACACACACACACACACACACACACACACAAAAGTTGCAAACAAGAATTAAGAATTCCATAGAATAAACTTTTAAATCAATAAATAGAAAATTTATAATTTACAGTTTTTTCAGCCACACAACAAAACAACCTGCGAATAAATAAAAACCTTAATTTCACAATGATGTGAAACAGTAAAACCAAACAGCTGCAGCCTGTTAGTGAAGAGAATCAAATCCAGAATCTGAACCAACAACCTCACCAAGTAGACATGTGAACATCGTAGATCCCGTCGCCTGCAGAGGATTCTCCCTCAGTGAGCGACCTGCCGCCTGTCACTCACAGCTCAGGGTCAGAGACCTCCGCTCCATTTCCCCCCTCGCATCAAGTCGTGATCTCTGATTGGCTCAGAGAGGACGCAGCTCACATGACACACACATGATTGGCTGTTCGATGATAGGTAATGCCATTAGCCTGCTGTGCTTCCTGTCAGGATCAGGTGCTATTTCTGTCCACACACACACACACACACACACACACACACACACACACACACACACACACACACACACACACACACACACACACACACACACACACACACACACACACACACACACACACACACACACACACACACACACACACACACACACACACACACACACACACACACACACACACACACCTCGGGCCAGTAAGGGTAATCCAATTTGGACCAATCAGATAGGAGAGAGGGGGTATGAGTATATGGGTAATGGATGAGTAAAGAATACAAAACTAGGTGATTATAGGGTTAACAACTGATTATAAATTCTATATCTGATCAAACTGAAATCCGGTGAATCAGCTGTGATCAGATCGTGTTTGCAGGGAAATCGAAGATGATGAAAGTCGTTGAATTACTGTGAAACACGAGGAGAGTCTGTGATTTAAAGCTGCTTCGCTCTGGAGGACGATTTACATACGTCACAGTGAATCTGTTCACATGTGACCGATTTTCATTTCATCCACAACGAGGAGCACAATCAAGATATTACATCCTGAGACCGGGAAGCTGAGCACACGCAGACACAGAATGTATGTGTGAGCATGAAAAAGGAAGTGTTCCGAGCAGGGAGGTTGCTTCTCAGCATGTGAGCTGTGCAGCTTCTCCTCTGAGCGCTGACGGGGGAAACGTGAGCTGCACGTGCACCCTCCAACTCAATGAGATCACACACACACACACACCTCTCTATAGATGTGAGGACACTTGTGACGTAATGAATTCCCTGGTCCCTGACCTTAACCAGCTCAACTAACTAACACTAACCTAATGCTAACCCTAAGTCTTAACCCCCCCCACACACAGAATGAGTGGGTTGACCTGAGGTCAGATTATTCACGCTTGTGTTGCTTCCTTTTAGAAAAACCTTCACAGAGCAGAACTGAAATCTTCAGTCTAATCTTTTACACTGACATCATTTCTAAAGGCTTCGAGCAGAAGATGTGACTAAATGAATGTTTGATTAACACAACTGGTCTCAGTCGACAGTCAGATCATGTTCTGACTAATGTAATGTCCGTCCGCACTCACTGGAGGCTGATGGATTATTTTAAATATTATTAAAACTGACATCAATAACAGAAGCTTGACTGTGTTAATCATGTTCTCCATCAGGCTGAAGAAAACCCCCATAACCTGCACGTTATTGTTTTCCAGTGAAAATTAAATGCAACTTGCTTTTAACACCAACATCGTGACTTAACACAAAAACGACACACACACACACACACACACACACACACACACACACACACACACACACACACACACACACACACACACACACACACACACACACACACACACACACACACACACACACACACACACACACACACACACACACACACACACACACGATGGGAGGTGACTTGTTACCATCTGGGTCTTCACACAACCTCTCTTCATCCTCCTCCATCTAAACACGCTGCTGCTGCTGTTATAGATAATAAATCGTATTATGTGAAATAGTCGAGTGGAGATTAAACCTGGAAACACGAGGTTATCTCTCAAACTACAGACGAGTGTTTATGACCTACCTGGTTATTTGAATCCTTATTTCTGTGTCTGATATTATTTGAGTGTTTAATCTATTCATGCTACGATGTACATATGACGATGAGACGATTTAGAATTTCTAATTAACCAACCTGCATCTTTCTGTTCACTAATTTTAAAATAGGTCTTTCTCTGTGTTTTGCAGCTCTGAGGCTCAACTGTCACTAAACCTCCGTCTCTTATCCTCCTCCTGCATCTCAAGCGTTTTCATATGATGAACGGCCTGAAGGGACGAGTCATGTGACCACACACACACAGTCAATTAACAGAGAGGGTTACATCAGGCAGAGCGGAGCCTGGCGGCGGTTTCTCATTGATAAAAGCAGAGAAGCTGATCCCAGTCTTCCCCTTCTGAAGTGTACTTGGGCAAAATACTGAACCCCACATTGCCCCTCGTAGAAAAATAACTTTTTCCGTCAACATATTCTGAAATAACTGAAGTGATGAGACAGTCACTCGTCTGTAAACTCCCAGAATCCCTCGTCTGTCTCCTGCTCTCCACCGGAGGGTTTCTCCAGATTGCCTCCACTCCCACGATGCATCTGTGGTGGCGGCAGCTCTGATTGTCTTGGCAGAGGACTGTGGGAGTGTTGGCAGCAAAGCTTCACAGTTCAGACGCTTAAATTAATAATCTGCTGCATTTCTACTAAAAATAAACCAGTCTGTGAATCAGACTGGTTTATTTTTCGTCTTGTTGGTCACTGAACAGGAGACGTCTGGTCGTCATTCAACTCGGTTCACCAGCGGCGAATTATTTTCAACACTGACAAATCTTCAAGTAAGTTTCTACATCTACAAAATATCTGAAGATTATCGTAATTTTCCAAAGTGACATCTTCAGATAAGAGTTTGTGACAAGTAATCAAACTGTTTCTGTTTGATCTGCGACATAAAGCAGAATGAAATGTTGAGACGCTTCTGGTCTTTTCCTCTCTGCCTCCTCCTGTCTGGTTTATCTCGACCACTCCTCTCCGTCTGCCTCATTAACAACCAGGACATACCTGTCTTTCTGTTTCTGCCTCAATGTCAGCCTGAAGGTCGCTGCTGTTTAACAGTTATGTAACCGCCTGTTGTGAAGGTAAGTGGGTCACACACACACACACACACACACACACACACACACACACACACACACACACAGGATCCCTGTTTCCATGGAGACAGGGAGCGCAGCATCTCTCCTCCTGCACTGTGGATGCTGGAGTCTACGGCTCCTCATCATCCGTCATTCACTTACTGTCTGTTTGCTCCGACCTCTGACCTCCGACAGGGAGGAGATGACCAGAGTTTCTCAACAGTCGACACTCGGAGGGAAACGACTCATTTCTAATCTGCAGCTGGAAACTGATTCTCTGACGATGATGAGGAAGCAAATGTGAAAATATCTTCTGCAGCAGCTGATGTTAAACATGGAATAAAAAAAACAACCTTAAACTAACCGACTTCAGCCTCAAATCGATCTCCATGACAACGACACTACACAGCAGCAGCAATTTTCTATCGTCATCGATCTTGCACTCTTTACACTCCGTCCACCGCTGATGACATCAACGCACACTACGTATAAATCCAAGAGAGGGACTGTCGACTAGGATCCTGTTGATTGGTCTCAATAACAAATAGACATTTCACAAACCTCCTCATCCTTCTCAACCAATCAGGGCGCAGATTACTCACCACGGTAACCAGATGCCGTGCAGAGATGGCGGCGTGCTCCGGCTGCACCTCGTGATGTGGCCGTGCCAGCAGGTTGACGGCTCGCTGACCGCCGGGCTGCTGGCGGAAGCGCGACTCCAGGAGGGTGGCCGGCATCACTTTGGCCAAATGGTGGTGAAAACGATGATGAAGAGGATGATGATGAAGATGGAGGTAGCGGGACTCGTCCACATCGTGATGCTGATCACTCAAGTGGTGCTGAGGGAGGAGACGCGAGGGGAGGAGTCGGAGCTCGTGGTCACCGGAGGACGATTCTGAGAAGAAGAAGAGGAGTCAAACATGAAAAAGATGAAGAAGATGTCTCTGTGTTTGTTACAATGTGGAACTTGAGCCACTAGGGGTCTCAGTTAAAACAATAACAAAGACCTAGCTTGACGATAGCGTGATGCAGCGCGGGATCATGGGAGTTGTTGTCTTGTCCTGTAGGTCGTGTATTTGTGTTTTATTCACGTTAAGCAGCAAACAACTGATCAATGATCCTGATTCATTACTGGTGACCAATACAACCAGTGGAAAGAAAACCACCAGCTCGCTAACCTTCATCGTACGAATCTGAAGTTATAGCAGAGACGGACAAAATGAAACAAATGAATAAAAGTGTTTCTTGAGTTTGAACGTTGACGGAAACACAAGTGTTTTTTCTCTTATTGAGGACGACTTCATTTCTCTCCTGGTTTTAACGTCTGGAGAATCTTCTGATCTTTTAGAAACCAGGCAGAGAAGAGATGAGGAGAATCCATCTGTCTGCGTCTCTTTCATCAGGCTGAGAGGAAGTTCCCTCCACGCCCGGCTCAGCCGACCGTCACGACTGTGAACGCTGCATAATTCATTCTCACTCATTATTTATCCTCGGAGCAGAAATAGAAGAAATTCCACTGAGTGAAGAGGTTTTTTTTTGCTGCCTCACATTTACATGAGTTCACATTGAGACAGAGGTGAAGTGGAGCAGAAGCTGATCCGCACTCTGCTGGACAGAGAGAATCCTGACGTTAAAGAGACGAACCCTCTTCGTTACTGGGTCCCAGGTCAGTTTGCTGCTCCCTGTTTAAAACCCTGAGGAAACAGCAGGTCTATAGAAACTGAGCGATCCTGAGAGACGCTGCAGAGCTGACACAGCTTCTCCCGGCATCTCTTCCCCCCAGCGACAGCATCCTGGTTGCTATGTGCAACGCTGCGCTGAGCCGAGCTGTGATTGGACCGGAGCCATCAGCCAATCACAGGTCAAGTTACAGCAGGCTGACAGTTACCTCTGTGGAGACAAATCACTCAACTCTCACCGGAAAATTAGTTAATGAGACATATGATCTTTAAATATTAAAAGAATGTATATCCTGTGTTTAAAGACATGACACTAGTTGTCCTGAGGGGGGCGCTACAGATACTCCAGCTTGTGCCTCACGTAATAAACATGTGATTTTATTCCAGTTATAGAACTTACTTCGTTTTCAGTTCATTTGTAAACACGGGAGGAAAATGTGTCTGAATTGAACTGATTCTATTCAACGTCTCCTGATTGGTTCACACACAACGATGTTTTCATCCGTTTCCTCTCAGCTGCAGCGGAAACGCGACCTTCAGTCATGTGATAAGTTCTACTTTGACTAAAAGTCCTTTTTTCCGAGTTTAAATGTTTGTGAATTTTCATCGTCTCCACTCAGACACAACTTGAAAAACGTGATTTAAAAGCAAATTGACGTTAATTTACCTTCTGTTTTTATTTCAGTGAACTGAATATGTGGAGTTTCAGGTCTTTGGTTGGACGTGAACTTTGAACTCAAAAACCAGAGGACGAATACTTTCACCATTACGATGTTTTACAGACTGAACGATTAATTAAAATCAGAATCAACAGATAAATCTGAAATAAAATGTATTGTAGATTGCAGCTCTATAATGAAATGTATAAATATCATATCAACAAATGACTTCGTCACCTACACTTCTCTGATAAGATCTGTCCTTTATGCTTTAATTAGTTGAGTGAGTTGAGTGTTTAGTTTTATCACAACATTTTACAATCAATCCAAAAGATAATAGAAATTCAAGAGTTGTGATTCAGGATCATTCAAAATAATATTTTACTGTATCTCAAACATGATCTGGTTCCATAGATCATCAACACTGAATCTGTTCGATCTGCTTTAAACTCTGGAAACTAAATGCAGACTAATGATTTGTGCATTGATGTTATTTTACGAGGAACATCTCATATCAACAAATCTCCCACAACAGATTACAGATCACAGCCGAGGTTTTCCTTGTGTGGATGTCACCTTCGTTTTTCCTTTAGAGACAAATCAACATGAGTTTCATGACCTGAGCCTCAGTCATGAGGATTTGACTGTGAAGTATCTGCAGAATCAAACACTGAGGCTGTTCTATCGTATTTTAAAGTCCAATATCCTGCAGGTTTGAAGGCTGCATTCAATCATTCATGAAAAGAAGTGATGGAGGATATTTGATCTGAGCAACACACTCGTACAGTTTGATACAGAAGCTCCAGGGAGAGCAGCGTGTTCGTCCTCAGACTGTGAACCAGAGGAACTGAGTTTTACCTGCGAGCAGCAGCTGAGTCCACACCAGAACCAGAACCACCAACATGGTGACGAACCTTCTTCCTCAGACTGGAACAATCAGCAGAAGCGTCTGCAGCTTCTGTCGCTGCTGTGATTGCACATGAAGAAGAAGCAGCCGGTGTGTGTCCGTGTGCGTGTGTTTGTGTGTTTGTCTCCTTCCATCAGATCCAGACCCGCTCTCTCCACCAGCGGCCCCCCGCCGGACACGCTGCCCTCCCCGCCCAGCGGTGTCCTACAGCGGCCTGAGAGACGGAGGAAGAGCCGCTGTGCAGCAGCTGCAGCTCCGGGGAGAAGAGGAGGATGTTTCCATGTGAGCGTGGATCAGGTGATGAAGATGAAGAGAGGAAGGGGAGGAGACAAGGCGTGGTGGAGGAGGAAGAGGAGGACTAGTCCTGAACATCTTTATTTATCATCACATTAATTTAACACAAACACTTTTATATTTTCCTTTTAGTTTAATGTCAATAATCGTCTTGTTAAGATTTGAACAGTTTTATGTTTTATTAATTAAATTTAATTATATTATAATATCTTTTTTTAAAGGTCTATTATTCTATAGTTAAAATATTGTATCATCAAGCCACAAATAACTGCTCATTATAATAATACTTAATTATACTCCCCTAAAAATGGCTATGCAGCGCCACCTACAGGGCTAGATTCATGTTACACTTTACAAATACACTTCAGACATTATAGAGAAAGAAATGTTAACGATTATTTAAGATTCACAATTCAGGGTTAGGGTTAAATAAATATTTGTATATATGAATGAAATGTTCTTAGTTCAGATACTTTTATTTTGTTTTGTTCATCTTAATCACACAGTTTGAATTTAGACTTTAAGTTAAATTAAGATTAACCTGAGAAGATTTAACACATCAATCCATGGGTGTAATACACTCTGCAGCCTGCAGGGGACAGCAGCTCCTCGTGTCTGTGCAGCACGTTTAACAACAGAGCTCATTGTGTTACTTTATCGGCTTGTATCTGTGTGATGTTGTGTGTCTGTCGTTGTTGTGTCTGTAGTTGTTTTGTCTGTAGTTGTTTTGTTGTTGTGTGTCAGTACCACCTCCATGTGTGTCAGTCAGAGACAGTGGGTGTGGTCACATTGTGTTTTTCTCATCTGCTTGTGATTAAATCTTTAGAACCATGTTATATATAAATCTCTTTCACAGCAGTTTGTGTGTCTGTGTGTTGTGTTGCCACTATGTGTGTGTGTATATAATATATAATAAAGTTGTTTCACTGTGTAAAAAGTCCACGATCACCTGCAGTGACTCGGGTGAAGAAAGAGGAAGAAGACAAAGAACGTCAGTGTCGTGATGGAGGAGAAGAAAGAGGAGGAGGAGAAGAAAGAGGAGGAGGAGAAGAAAGAGGAGGAGGAGTCATGTTGGAAACAGACGAGATGGAAAACGACACTGAGCGTCACTGACTCACATCAGAGGAATGTGCTCCAGTTGAGTTTAAAGGAGACGGGCTCGTGTTGAAGAAGTTAGGGTGATCATATATAATTCGTTTTTCCCTAGCCCCCTTGAAGGTGTAGTTCCCAAAATCAGCTGTTGTGGGTCAATCGAACTGTCTAAGTTCAAGATCTCACGTATCTCCCTCTTCACCTCCTCCCAGAACTTCTGCAATTCAGGGCAATCCCAGAAAATGTGAGAAAAGTCCCCTATTAGACCACAACCTCTCCAGCAGGGAGGGGGACACTTCTTGTCATACTTAGCAATTACTGTAAATTACCTATTAATGCCCTATTGGTTTTTGATACAATTCCCATTTACCTTTTATATCCAATGTGTCAATAGATGTATCCATATGAATTCTACTAAACAGGATATTATATGTTTTGTTTGAATTCGACACTCAGCTATCTCCACCCAGAACTGTTCAAAATTGCCTGGTGTTTCCTTAATTTTGTCCCATTCCTTGTGTGTAGTCAAATAGTGCCGAAGTTGGAAATATCGGAATAGATCACTAGCTTCAATACCATACTTTGCTTGAAGTTGTGCGAAAGCCCTGAGAGTCGTTCCTTCAAATAATTGACTTATTGTGGTCCAAACCCTTCTCTGCCCATCTACTAGAAAAGAAGAAAATCACAAAGAGCAGCTATCTTCTCGTTCTGAACACGCGTGTTCATGTTTCATTTCTCTACGTAAAGCATAAAGACTGAAATTAGTTCAGTTTGAACTATTTGTGTAGTTTAATCTATGAAAGTGCATCAGGTTTAATAAACTAATTGCATTGCATGTTTTTCTTCTTTCTGTTTTCAGAATTCAAAATTCAGAAACACAAGTTGTCCTCACTTGAATAATAACTTCATAGATCAAGTTACTGAAGAAATTGTCAGACTTCCCAGCATGCACTGCTTTCTGACTCAAAATTGTCTGGAGTCTCTGGATATAAAAAAAACAACAACCAGAAAATGACCATAGAGACATTAGAGCGATACAAAACTACCAGAAAACAACAAATACACACAACTCAACCACAGAGACACACAAAAGACCAAAAAGACACAAAACCAGAGAGACAACTACACAACAGAACTACAACAATGAGATTAAAATGGCCTCTAGTTTATTGTGGTATTAGAGTATTAAAGATTCATGTTGAAGCTCATTGAAACTTGTTGGTAAAATGTGATTCTGATGTGAAGACTAAAGAAGCTCTGATGGTTCCTCACTTTCGTTTCTCTGTCCCAGTAACAGAAGCTGTTTCCCTGAACAGGTTCATGTCCGCACACATCACAGCTCCCAGGCTGAGGATCTGGGATCAGATCCAACCACGGGGATGTTTCCGTTCTGCTTCCCGAGCAAGAACCGGAAGGGCCCCCTCCAAATATGCGCGTGGTTTGGCAGAACAATTGAGTAATTTGAAGGGGGCGTTATTGTTGTGTTGGAGGGGCGTGGTTTGCTGGACTCAGGGCTGCACCTTCCCCGAAAGACCCCTCCCTCCCTCCCTCCCTGCAGCTGTTCCGCTGTCTCAGTCATTTATCGGAACACCGCCCCCCTCCGGGCGGCTCCCTACATCCCCTAAAACCAGCTTCCTCTCCGTCACTGCTGCTGTCGGAGCTTCTCCGGTGTCACGGGTCGAAACGTGCGGACGAACTTCGTAAACATGGCTCAGATCAACACGTGCCTCAAATGGACCTTCACCGTCTTCAACATCTTCTTCGCGGTGAGTTTGAGATCGAATGAAAAGTGTCCCTGTGACGGCTCCAGGGTCAGACATGGGACCTTTATCGTTTATAGTAAATACGTATTAGTATTAATAGTATTAGTATCAGCAGCTGTGATCCTGAGAAAAGTATTTAAGTTAGTTCATCAGGTGAATTTGTGTCGTTTGGATTGAAAAGTTGCGTCATGTTGTGTATGTGCGTCATCAGGTGCGTGTGCGTGCGTGCGTGTGCGTGCGTACGTACGTGCGTGTGTGTTGTTTTCCACTCGGTCTCAAGGGACAACCACAGTTTAATTGAGCAGCCATTTTGTTTTATACAGCGTTTTGGTTCAGACATTTCCTTCACAATAAAAGCCCCTGGCCCCAATCAACAGGCTTTTCAGATTTTCTCAAGATGCACTTTGCTGAGATAAAGTGACACTTTGTGCTTGGACTTGTTCACAGTGAATCTAACCGCGCTGTGTTTGGTTTCAGATCTTCGGGGCCATCATCATCTTGCTCACACTGATCTCTCAGGTCTACATCAGAGAAGGCGTAAGAACAAACTCGTTCTAAACAAACCGCTCGGGGTCTAAAAGAACCTAAATATGACCGTGTTGTTCTTCTGCCTCCAGCTGGAGAGTCACATCACCGGCCTCATCGTCCTGTACGTGCTGGGATCCATCACCCTGGTCATCGCCGTCCTGGGAGCGTACGGCGCCCACAGGGAGAACAAAGTGTGCCTGATCCTCGTGAGTGTGAAGAGCAGCAAACATCTTCAACATGAAGAGCACACGGGAAATGAGTCACAACGCTATTTCTAAATAACAGAAAAACATTGCACACAGGAAACAAAACATCCCCAAAACTACCGACTTCTTCTGAAACACACAAATCACACAACTCTTCATCTTCATCATCATCACATCCATCCATGTGATGATGATGAAGATGAAGAGTTGTGTGATTACTGACGTCTGAGGGGGAAACCAGACTTACTGAAGTCTGACGACATGAGACACTAGATGTGTTTCAGCTGATGTCCTGTTTCTTA
Source organism: Verasper variegatus (assembly GCA_026259375.1). Classification (NCBI taxonomy): domain Eukaryota; kingdom Metazoa; phylum Chordata; class Actinopteri; order Pleuronectiformes; family Pleuronectidae; genus Verasper; species Verasper variegatus. The sequence continues at coordinate 713,933 of CM048058.1, forward strand.
AACTTAATCCAGGTTAATAATGAACTGTTGGTTTCCTCATGTTATTTATATGCACTTTAATAATGTGTGTGTGTGTGTGTGTGTGTGTGTGTATGTGTATGTGTGTGTGTGTGTGTGTGTGTGTGTGTGTGTGTGTGTGTGTGTGTGTGTGTGTGTGTGTGTAGTTCCTGGTGTGTATGGTGGTTGGAAGTCTGGTGATGCTGAGAATTGGAGTCGCCGTTGCTTTCACCCGACCTCAGGTAACCCCCCCCCCCCACACACAGTCTAATGGTTCTATTGTCTGCTTACTGTTGGTTCCACTGTTGGTTCCACTGTTGGTTCCACTGTTGGTTCTATGTGACTGATTCCGAGTCTGTTTCTATGAATCAGCTCAACTTTTATTTTGTTTCTGTTTTTCAGAATAAAAGTGTGTTTTTGTGTTTGTAGTTGACAGATGTCATGACGGACAATTTCCGTTCCATGCTGCCGCTGGACACATCCTCAGAGGAGGTGAAGAACTTGGCTGAGAGCATGCAGACGCAGGTGAGACACACACACACACACACACACACACACACACACACACACACACACACGCAACTCTAACCGCTCTGATACATTTTTTTTAACTCTATCGTTGACGATTTAAATTTTGACAAGAAATAACAAAATAATGTAAGAATGTTCCCCTGAGGATGATCCCTCACGCCCCAAAGCCTTTCACGTTCAGAACGGAGATCAAATCTCGACTGTCTTTCGTCTCTACATCAGGAGACTGTTACTGACTCTCTGATGGCGTTGGACCGGTTTTCACTCCCAGAATTCCTCACAGGGCAGCAGGGTGTGGCCCGAGCCTTCTGATTGGCTCCCTGAGTGAGGGGTGTGTGACAAACAGATTATTTTACCTCTGGGCTCCGTGCTGCCTGCAGGTCGATATCACTTCCTGTCTTTGTAGAGGAAGGTGACTCGCCCACACACTTACTTTCTGAAAAATTCAAACAATGAAAAAGAGAAACTGAAGAACTAAGAAATGCTGAAATCTTTTGTCATCATTCTGCAAAATGTTTCCACTCAACCAGCTCCTCTATTTAGTTTGTATAGTTCCCTCATGGATCGACTCAGACGAATAAACAGTCTCTTGTTTCATCTCATCGTCTTTTGTGGTTTTACATGAACAGTGAAGAGAAAAACAAACTAGGTCCAGTAACAGATCTGTGGTTGGTTCAGATACAAACTTTCCACCAACTGTCAAAGGGAAGAAGAATCTCTAGTTTCAGGCTCAGGCTGTTTGTATTAAAGGTTGTGGTTGAGCTGTTCTTCTTCTGCTGTGTTCAGCTGCACTGCTGCGGCCTCTTCAGCTACAAGGACTGGGAGGACAACATCCCTGTTTCATGTCTGTGCAACAGCGAGGAGGAGGAGGAGGAGGGCATGTGTCAGAGCGTCGGCTACAACCTGCAGAGCTTCTTCCAGACGAAGCGCATCTACACCAAGGTCTGTGAACATGTTAATGCTGTGACGTGTCTTCTGAACATTTATAACTGATTAAAATAAGAAACCTGAATATAAACACGTCTCCTTTAAGATAAAAAGAACTGAAACGATAAATCCAGTTGTTTTACGAAGCGTAAATGTGACGTTTTCTTCCTCCTCTCTTCTTCAGACCTGCTTTCCCATCCTCATGCAGTACGTATTTATTGGCCTTGACATCGCGATCGGCGTTGTCTTCAGTCTGGCTACGTTGGCGGTGAGAATCTCTGCTCCGCTCGTGATGTTTAACGTAACTTAACCCGTGTTAAAACTTTGATATTTAACTGTACTCACTGTTTTTCCTCCAGCTGCTCGGTATGATCCTGTCGTCCATCATGATCCACCAGTTGCGTTACCCTAACCGAACCACCGTCCTGATGGTTCCCAGCATCTTCACCACTGCGCCGCCAAAATACCAGGAGCTGCAGAACTCTCCTGAACTACTAGAGCAGCGCTGCCCTCTGCTGTCAGCTTGTGATAAAGGTCTGAGGCGCCATGTAGCTCCATTGAAACGAATTAACGTGATTGTTAAGACTGATTGATTGTTTATGATGTTTGTTGAAGTTTTTCTAATGATCACAAGACGTTTCTGGTTAAAAGTTGATGTTTCGTCAGGAGATTGTATTTACAAGTTTCATTGAGACTCAAATCTCTGACTTTTTATAAGAATTCTGGCTTTAAAATTCCCCCAAAAAGTGAGAAAGTCAAGATCAGTTTTTATAAAGACAGAAATAAAATTCTGACATTAACATCTCAGCTCTGCAGATTTAAATTGAGATGTTATTAATTCAATTCTGTCTTTTTTCTTGTGATCGTGTAGAAAAACAAGATTCTTCTCTAAAATCCTTTTTTGTCTCTTTACACAAACAACTTTTACACTGACAACAAAGTGTTCTTCAAACCACTGTTTGTTATAGTTTTCTTTTAGTTCAGCAAACTAATAAAAGTGCAATTAACTCTGTTTGCAGAAATAAAGTGTTTATGGTTTAAAGAATATTTTTTCCTTTCAACGCTGGTTTGAAATCTTAGTTTATTTCTAATTTTAAAATATTTTTGATATTCTACACTTTGTACTGAATGTGACCGGGTCTGTACTTTGTGTTACTGTCGACCTCTGAATAAAAAACATCTTTTATGATCCACATCTTCCTGTTTCTCACTGTAAAGTGTCGTGAAAGGGAAGAAGTCTCCAAAGTCATTTTGTTACAGGTTTTAACTTTCTGAAAAACAGGCTGAGACGTGATGATTGACAGCCGAGACTGGCTCCTGATTGGTCAGGAGGGTGTAGCGGCTCCACCCCTCGATCAGACTTCAGTGAAACGTGTCGCTGTTCGAGATGTTTGATGTGGATCTGGATGATAGAAGGCGGAGGAACATCTGTCACTGATCCCCACTAAAAATAAAACCATTCAAAGTAAAGTCATGAAAGAACATTTCTAACATGTTTTCCATCATCGCCACTGCACCAGCACCCTCTGGTGGACGAACTACGTATCAGCAGGTCTGTTTTTCAGTTCCGACATTTATTTGTTTTATACCAGATCTGCTGATTGAAGTTCACCTTTAAGTTGAGACTCTACAGGTGAACACGTCCAACTGGTTTCATCACGTGTGTTTAGGGACATTTTAAAATCTGAACGCATGAAAACTAAAACGTCTCGAGTTCAGATCACACAGCTGCACTGAGAGAACGCAGCCAATTCAGTTTTACCTCAAGTTGAAGTTAATTATCTCGTGCACAGAAGATAAATACATATCAGAACGTGTACTGCTCCTCGTCCTGATATCAATGTCTCCATAAAGCACAAAACACTGTCAAGTTATTAAATCAATCACTTCTCACGTTTCTGTGAATCACACATGAACAAACTCAGTAAGTGCAAAATGAAAGAACGACAATGTGTGCGACACCTCCATGCGTTGTGTAAATCGTTATAATTGTTCTATTATCTTTACAAAACACTTTCGACACTAGCAGTTTAAAAAAATTACATTTCCAAAAAGTGTGCAGATTTCTTTTCCTTTTCAACCACACGTCGTCGTCGTCGTTCCGTAACGAACAGGACTTCGCTTGCTTTTCTTCCATGTGCATGGATTTCCCCCCCCGAAGGCAAGAAAACGTCCAGTCTGTTATTTGTGTGTTTTCTTCAGTAAGCAGATTAATGCAGCTACAGGTCTGCAGGAAACACAACAGGAAACGAACACAGCCGAGAGAAGAGAGAAGGATTCATGTACAGAACAGATCCATCACTGCCACGTGACTTTAACTTATTAAATAACCGCTGCCCACTTTTTTATTAAATTCACCAAGTTTTTTAAAAGTCAAAAACAAACAAAAAGCCTTTTACAGAATTCAAACATGCAGTTTCTCTGTCCGGCAGTGTGGGTGTGTTGTTGTTGTCGTAGAGAAGTGTGTGTTTGTGTTAAAACCATCGACTCAACTTGTGGGTAAAGACGGCGCAGAGCTGATTAAACGTTATTCTTGATTTGAACTGTGACGATTAGTCGATTAATAAATGAAAAAAATGTTTAAAGTTTAAATTTAAAGTGTTTTTTATTCCCAGATTCGAGGATTTTCAGCTTTTCTTTGCTTTATATCATTTAAATTTCTTTGTTTTGATAATAATTCATTAAAATGAATCATTTAGACTTCTCTTTACCAATTTTTGAATTGAAAATAAACGGTGTAAATATCATGTTGGATATTTTATGAGCAGATTTGATTTGATTTGGATAAAGTGCAGTTTAATTTATACAAATAAAACCAGGTTCTGCAGAACCATGTTTGTTTTATGTTAATGAGAAGTTTGATCTTTTATTCACTTTGTAAAACTTTATTGACCAACTGCTGCTGCAGCTCCCCCTGGAGGTCAGGTTGGACCTGTGCGCTGCCCCTCATGGTGACGCGTCCTGACGACCTGCGACGACCTCGTTTGCAGTCTGATATTTGTCCAGCAGGTGGAGACGTTCCACTACAAACTGGTGTTTATATTTTCTGATGAATATGGATTTTATTGGACGTCTGTACTGTGTGTGTGTGTGTGTGTGTGTGTGTGTGTGTGTGTGTGTTTGCTGAAGCCTGAGACTCCTCTTTGAAATAATGTTCAACTGTTTTAATGATTATTTAAATATGAAATTGATGTTTTCTGGAACATTGGCCACTGCTTTGTTTTAAAATACTGTTGCGTTGTTGTATTTCCATAGAACCGAGGAGAGTAAAGTGCTAAAATGTGATTTTTAGAGAATCTTGTCACTGATTTCAATCATAACGACTTCAGTGACTTGTTTTGTAAGGGCACGCTGGATTAAGTAAATGAAGAGTAATTTCCCATGCTCCTTAGCAGCACAATACAGCAGATTAGTTTAGGATTTTAGAGCCGATGGACCAGACAACGAGACACTGATGAATGTGTGTGTATGTGTGTGTTTAAGTAAAAGTGTGCATGTCAGCCAGAGGAGCAGCAGCCTCCGGCCGGTGTGGCCTGTGGTTCGTCGTCGACTATCTGTACTCCCCGCCTACTCGAAGCTGATTGGCTGGCTCCGTTGCCCTTCAACCTCTCCTCAGCCTGAGCCGTTTCCATCATCCCTGAAACACAGACACACAAATGTTATTGTGAATGAAACACTAGGAGGTTTTCGTTGCCATCTTGTTTGTTAGCAGGACTACACAAAATGTATGTCACAGCTTCCCGTGACATTTGGTGGAGGTGCGGGACGTGAGCCACAGGAGAATCCTGCTTCGTGGGAGCTGTGCACTCTGCAGTCTGTCTGGTTAATAATGCTGATGTTCATATTTCACTGTGTGTTCAGTGTTAGTTGTGCAGGTGAACTCTTACTTTTACAAAGGTCCAGGAAAAGCTCCTCGATGCCTTTATTCAACTTGGCTGATGTGTGGTAGTGTTTGGCTCCGACAGACTCGGCATAGCTGAAGAGAAACACACCAGCACATTAACAGGAAGAATAAGATATGATGTGGTTTTCTGTTCACAAGAGAAAAAGCAAACGTTTCAAAAGCTCTTTACAGGTGAAACTTAAGAAAAGAGTTTTAAATAAAGTTTGTACCTCTCTGCCTCTTCAACTGAAACATGTCTGTCTTTGTCCAAATCAACTTTGTTACCTGCAGGGACAAGAAAACACTTATTTCAACACAAATCGCAACAGCGCCCCCTGCAGCTACAGGTGGTGATCAATACTTTAGGTAGCGTGTCCGAGCGAAGGAGAGGTTTTCACGTCTAACAAAACTGACACTAAACATTACTTCTTTGAATGAGCTGTTGGGATTAACAGCTTTTCTAACTGAAATGAGTCAAAATCTGAATCCACATGAATCCATAGAAATGACATAAACATGTACATGAGCACATATATGAAACAAACTGATCTCAGCTCAGAGCCTCAAACTTCATCGTGCTAAACTTTCAACAACAGCCTCATGACTCGCTGCCTAATGAAAAAAACATTTCCACACGGCTGATTGTGTAACTGCAGCAGGTCCAAACTCATGATGAGCAAACATCACCAACATAATCCAGTTAGAACGACTCACAAATGTTCTGTCATGACACAAAGAAATGACTTCATGTTTGGCAGCGGTGCAGACGAAGACGAGAAGAGACGCAAAGACGAAAACATGAAGGACAGACAGGGACGGACGGAAGCCCTGAACTAAGCTGTTAAAGAGTTAAAATAATGATGACCTGTAAGATGTGTGATAACTTACCTACTATACATAAACAAATCTCGTTGCCCAACATTTTCCTCAACTCTTTCACCCAGTTCTTCACCTGCAACCACAAACAAACCAACTTTAATTCAACCTCAACGTAAAAGAAGAGATACTGGAGAAAAAGTGTAGGAGGAGCATAAAATATATCTTTTTAAGTCATGTAAAAGTAAAGCATTGACAGTCATGCTCATATGTTACCTTCTGAAACGAGTCTTCGTCTGTGATGTCGTACACTAGTATGGCTCCATTGGAGTCTCTGTAGTAGATGGGACCTAACGCATGAAACCTCTCCTGTCCCGCGGTGTCCTGCAGACAAACACAAAACAAGGTCAACGTTCGTCCAATGACGCGCTAACATCACGACAGCAGAAACGCGGAGCGGGACTCTCTTACCCATATGGCGAGGTTCACCCTCTTTCCCGTGATGTTGAGCTTCTTTGTGAGGAAGGACGCCTGCGGAGGAAGAGGAGAACGAGACGAGTCAGTTTAAAAAAACAAAATCCAAGTCGAGCAACGAGGCCTTGACAAAACACGGAGTGTGGTATAAAACTTCTTTTCTCCTGAACGGTTACATCCACACTGCGATGTTGTACTCGGTTTCAGACGTGCATCAGGAACAAATCTGAACCCAACCCAGATATTTCTAAATGTTTGTTCGAACCTGACGGGCTCTGGTCGGGTCTCCACACTCTAGAGCCCACAAAATGATAAATACTGAATTAAAAGTTACATTAACACAAACTAAAACAAATTCAAATATTAAATCTGTATCTTGCTGTAACATGCTGCAGGACTTATTTTTAATCTCTGTGGAGACAAGTGACATTTACAAACGAATATGTTTAAAATATAAATATAAACTGAGTTTCCAGTATAACCACTGGGTTCAGAGCTGCGTTTAACAAAACAGTTCGTCTGAGGAAAAGATTTATTCATTCATTTATCCCCCCCCCCAATTTTGTTTTGACTTGTTGGACATTTTCAGGGGGAAAGAACCCAAAGCCTCAGGTTCAGAGAGAAACAGTGAGTGTGAGGCTGAGACGGTGATGTCACCGTGTGTGGTCACGCACACGTATGACGAGCGTGTAAACGAGTGCGAGTTCGTAGATATTACAACCATTGTTTCAACTGCGGGTGTCATGTGACTATTCTGGTCACATGGGGGTGATTGGAACAACAACTCATAAACACGAAAGGCCTCTGGCTACGACTGTCATCATTGACCAGCAGAGGGCGCTCACACTCTGTTGCTAATTCTCTGCACACGAAGCAGAGAACTTGTCACAGCTGAGAAGTTGCTCACTAGTTTGTTAAATGCATCAGGTGGATCCAACAGTCTGAGAAACGTGTAGATATATGTACGAGTAAACAATAACAGCTGATTGATCAGATCTGAATTTTTATTCTCTAAAGTTTATATCAGCCACAAAAGTCCAGTTTCTGTGGAGCCGTGGAAACAGCAGAGGGAAAGTTACAGAGGAAGATTCAGAGCCAGTGAACGAGAATAAAACAGGCTGAAAGTTTCCAATGTGACGAGTCTCATGACAAACACTGACGGCTGAATGATGCCGAGCTCGTGCTGGAGACGGCAGCTCGCTCGCTCGCGAGTGGAAATCATGAGCGTCTGAGGTTTGTTCACGGATCAAAGGCTGGAGTAAATAAATCAACTTGTCTCCTTGGGTGAAAATAATCAAATACAAAATCAACCGGTAACTTTTTACGTAACAGCTGCTCATCTGGTCGCAGCGTCGCCCAACATGCGTCTAGGTCACAAGTGAGTAAAGTGACCTGAGCCCTGCAGCTATAGAGCCGAGAAGCATCCGGCACCATGTGACTGTGACACAATGTGACTGTGACACAATGCGATGAAGGCGCCTCCAGGACCTGGAGGGTCCGACACGTTACTCCCTGTGACTCCTGGATGATATATTGTTTCTGTAATAACTGTATTGGACCCTTCCCTATTGTGAAGAGTTTTTCTATTCCGTGATAATTATTATTGATGATACTGAAGTCAAACACTTTTGTTATAAAGTATAAGATGTCAGAGAAGTAGTCTGACTGTTGTTGTGTTTACATCCCTCAGACCTAATGTAACCGAGAATGTGGGACCTGCGTTGGGGATTAAAATAAATAGAGAAAGGTTGATCTGGCATGTTAACACTTCCATTCCATTAGAAATGATCTGTTTTATATTGGAATGTAAATCTTCCAGTGCCTGGTGAAAACTTGAGATGAGGCCATGTTTACAGAACGAAGCTCAGCATCAGAGGAGAAATCTGATTCCTGAGCTGATTTACAGTCAGCAGGTTTTTATAGCGCACGTCAACATGTACATGTGTGGTTCCTCTGAGGAATCAGGGAACTGACGTGAATCTAGGCTCGGTTGAATAATGACAACACATTGTACTTCCTCTGAAGAAACTTTAACCTGAAACGTTTTTTTCCCTGAAGTTTGGCGTCGACACAGGAAGCTGCGAGTACACCAGAGCGGAGTTCATGGCGCAACTCACTTCAAGAGGTTTAAACGCAGCAACGTCTTACGCAACAGCAACCGACGGAAGCCTGGAGTCTTTCTATCTCTCTGCCTGAGCTGCTCCGGCTCTAAGTCATTATTGATCCGTTACTGTGACCGAAACGCTGCGTCACTCTTCCTGGTTTTCCACATTTTTCTTTGTCTGCTGAGATCATGTGTGACCTGAGCACCGCAGATAAACAATCCAAACAAGAGGCATGATGGGGGAGAAGCTGACCTGCGATACACAACCACACACACGCATCTCATCAGCTCGACGGCCGTGACGACAATGATTTGGATGAATATAAAAACTTCAACAGTTTTCCATCAACACTGAACAGCTCGGTGCTTTTCTCTTTGACAGCAAGATGATCTGAGGAATATGAATCTCGTGTCATCTGAATGTGGCATTAATCATTTCCTTCATAAAATATCTTCTAAAAAGGGGAAATTTCTCATTTGCATAAAGGTGATGAAAGAAAAGATAGATGTCGTTTTTTCACCTTTCAGAAGCTGAAACCAGGAAATGTTCACTAGAATGGAACATGGATTATTTATGTATCTGCCAAAAACACTTTCACTGTTTGTATCTGAAGACTTGAATGTAGATTTGTTCACATAAAATATGGATGAATGTGTAAAGCTTTCTTTATACTACTGGTTAATGTGCCTCTAGACATTTTAACTTTCATTTTCAAGCAAATCTTCACAAACAAGAATCTGATATCACAAAATATTTAGTGTTTTTGATGAATGAAGTGAACGGAGGAGGATTTAAATTTACCACCTCCACAAACCAGTCAAGCTCCAGGACAGAAGGTCACAATGTCTCCTTCTGTTCCTGAGTTACGCTGTTGAGTAAATAGTTTTTGCGAAACATTATGATGTCACGGTGACTTTAGGGATAAAAACATGTTTTCGTGACCGTGACTGACCTTTAAGCTCCTCAAATCTAATCAGATCATCCTCAGATCTCTGAGGGAAGGTTTGTGCCGAATGTGAAGAAACTGTGTCGAGGTGTTTCTGAGGTATCGCACCTACAGAGGCTGGAGACACGTCTTCACCTGCGTTAATCATTAAAATGTGAGTGAGTCAGAAAAAGAGAGATCTGTGGGTGAGAGAAACGAAACTGAAACTTTACTTTGAATTTATTCAAATAGAATATAACTGTGGTTTTTATCAGTGACGTGTGAATGTTATTTAAAATCCATATAAAGATTTTTAAAACAGACGAGCGAGTGTGTTATTGTGGAGATGTAATTATTCAACGACCATTTGCTTTCACACTTAGAATAATATTTAATTGGCAGAATGAGAATAAACAAGGTGGAAGATCTTATTAATATATAAAAATGCATCATATTGTATTTTGTATTGAATCATTAATACTTCAAATGCAGTTACCTGATTGTACTTGAATACTTTCACCTCAAATAGAGTATTTCTCACGGTGTGGTATTAGTACTTTTACTTAGAGAGGTGGTTTGACTCTTCCATCAGTGGACGCTTGGCTTTGACCTCAGTCAGTCACGATTACCGACGCTAGGCGGGCGGCTGCGGTGCCACCCACAGCCCCGCTCCCACGGTGCGACCCGGGCTGCGTAACGAACACCCACACAAGTGACAGCGACACAAACACCTGAGGCCGAGCGGGGCTAGCCTCGGAGCTAGCGGCTAACCCGTCAGCTGTTAGCCTCGGAGCTAGCGGCTAACCCGGGTCTTACCTGTAGAGTTGTGATGTGTTTGTCGTTGAATTTGTTCTCGCAGTAGCGCAGCACCAGCGACGTCTTGCCCACGCAGCCTTCCCCCAGCAGCACCACCTTGAAGGAGTAGGTCTTGCCGCCCGCCCCTCCGGCCGCCATGGCTGGACGTTTTAATTTGCGCTAATTTGTAGTCGCCGTTAATCAAAACAAGCGGCGTCGAGCTAGCGCTGCTAACGTTAGCCTCGGTCCGTGTGAAGTCTTGCGCAGCCTCACATCGGCTTCCGACTTCCGCAGAAACCCGGGGAAATCCGTGGAAGAGCGCGTCGACAGCTTCACAGAACCCGACGTCGGTTGTTATCAGGTAACAGATGCGACAGGACCGGGGCCACACTCCGGAATTACTCCGCTTTTCGAGCTACTGCGAGCGGCTGCTTCTCGCCCAGCTAATGGCGTCTCTGGAAGCTAGCTGTTAGCCGGCTAGCCCCCCGAAGATCGTCTACGTTCAAAAATATGAGTCACTCGGTTATTTGAAGAGCAGACATCCCGCATCCTGTCCACCCTGTGTTTGTATACACGTTTTATTAAACATTTATGAGCTATATATAAATAACAATAATAATAATAAGCTATTAGCAGTTTTCAAGCTAAAGCACTTTTATATTCAGAAACCCAATTTAGAACATGCAAATACTTATATCGAATAAAATTGACTTTAGTCAGCAGGAATTGGTGCACAGAATTTGAAGAGGAGTGAGACCTCTACGCTACTTCCTGCTCTCTACGACGTCACATGACGACAGAGTCTGACCGTCAGTGGGCGGAGGGGGGGGGGGTGTTTGGCAGTGTGGATGTTTGTCCACTAGAGGGCAGAGACGGAATAGAATAGAAACTACAACAGAACGATAATCAAAGGTTTATTATTATTAGTATGATTATTGTATTTCCAGGAAGCTCCACCAGAGGCTCCAGATGTTGACTTATCAGCTTATAAAGAAAGTCATGTCAGGAAGTTGTATTTGTCTTGTTGTGATTATTAGTTATTAATTAGTAATACACGTGAAGCATTAAACAGTGTATCACTGAGGAAGAAGCAGTTCTTCCACCAGACTTTGTTTGTGTTGTTTGTGTGTGTTTGCTTCCAGAGTCAGAGCTTTCTGCAGTC
>CM048058.1:730547-743047 GCA_026259375.1 Verasper variegatus
TAAAGAGTAACATCTGGAATAACAACCAGGAAGTCTTAGAGACCAGGAAAGAAGACCCCCCCCCCCCCCCCCCCCAGCTATAAACCTGTCCTTATGATCTACCCCCATATCAAAACGATTTATGTTAGCTGATACCACAATGGACGAAAGGAAAGTTAACTAAGAGGAAGTGGAGATGTGTCATCCATCTTTATTAACGGAGAGCTCTGCTGCTCTGACTGTGGTTATTCAGTCGGCTGCTCCCTAGTCTGTCACTGATTCACAGCCTGAAAGTTTGAGCTTTCTGCCTGGAGCACGGCGCCCAGACTTAGTGACTCAGAGTGATTATTAAAACTAACTGCTCCTCCTCCTGGAAGCTTCTTCACCAAAAACCAAACCAAAAACATATCATACATTCAAAATGAGATCATTCTAAGTTGTCCCTGCTCCCTACCTGGTCTGGTGTTTGCAGCCTGTCATGTGCCATCAAACCATGACTGACCATCAAGCAGCCAAAGGTCAAACTCACCGGCCAATGGGAGCGCAGCGGGGGAGGATATAAAGAGCCAATCATGTCCCAGCTCTGGTTTATTCAAAGACAAATAAAAAGCTATGTCTACTTGAGATTGCTGCTCTTTCACACAGTCTGAGATATTCAGTTAAAGATAAAAGATAAAAGATAAAGCCACAGATTTATGTGTGGTTATAGAGTCATGATTGGAAGGAACAGATACATATTATAGAAGATGTGTTTTACTCCTTTCACTTCATTCCTTTAAACCTGGTGATCAACACATGAAACCTGATCCCAGTGGCTGAACCCAGTCAGTTCACACTCATACCTTTACTTCTAAAGGGGACATGTCATGTTGTGCTCACATTTATTTGTGTCTCTTCCAATGCAGAGAATTATCGATCTGAGGAAGCAGAGGTGCAACAGGTCCGAGGTTTTGACCTTAGGACAAATTGGTGTCTACATATCTCCTGGTGCTCTCCTGGTGATCTTATTTATTAATAATGACCAAAAGTTGTTTCAAGCCTCACACTTCTTTTACTGTTGTGTTGATGATTAATATTGACACAAACACATGAGCTCAATACAAAATAGATTCCAAGTCTTGAAACTAGATTTTGTCAAACCTGGTGCAGTTTATATTCTACTACTGAAGTCGACCTGGAGGTCTGCAGATCTTTTCCTGAAGTCAGTTCTTCACAGTGTGTGAAGGTGTCGAGACGTCATGAGTGGAGATCAGTGATTAACTCGACTTTATCGTCCAAACAAAGTCAGAGGTGACAAACCTGTTGAATCTGTTGAGTCTCACCTTGAAAGAACCACACATGAAGTCCAGACTCTAACTTTGTAGTAAATGACAGTTTATTATAAAGATTACAGTCTGTTGCGTTGCAGAGCTCATCAGTTGTCATCGTGTGCTCATTTAGTTTTTAGAAAAGGAAAAAAAAAAATACAACTCACGCCACTCACTCCAAAAGAAACTACAAACATACTTTAGAAAGAGGAAGCCAGAAAGTGGGGTGGGGGTCGGGGTGGTGGGGTAACCTTAAAACCATAAAACCATTAGAACCAGGTGAAAATCAGGAGGAGGAAGGTTTCACACAGAAGTTAAAAGCCAGGTTTCTCAGCCAATCTGCAGGAAGTTGAGGAATTAGTACATTAGGACTGGATAAAAACAGATTTTCAAATTTCTATTTGATCGATCTTTGTATTTACGTTTTTTCTCAGTAAATTCCAAGTAGTTTCTTGATGTAAGAAGAATCAAACCAAAGATCTTCATGTAATTTAGACTGAGCAACAGTTCAGTCCACCAGAGTTCTTCCTCAGCCATCGTCAGGATCTGTTCCATTTATTGCCGTGTGGCAAACAATGTCAAGGTGCATTACTGCCATCTAGTGGATCTCTAACTCAATGAGATTTGACCAAAACCATTGTTGTGAATTTACAAATCATAGTTGGCATTTGATGAATGGTTCAAAAGTCGAGAAACTGTCATCGGCATTTGATGAAAACCATTATCAAGATTTGCCGAAATCAATTGTCGGCAGTTGCGAAGCTACGTTCACCCTCCTTGAGATCTAAAAACCATCACTGGTTTTCGTTGATGCCTGATGAAGATCTCTGGTGGATAGAAGGTTGGCTGACAAATCACACGAGAGGTGAATGACCTCATGTGAGCTATGTTGGCGCACAGAGGAATTTTCAGCAGGGACCTGAGGTCACATGTCATCACTAAACTACTTGAATTGTTGCAGAGAAGGCGACGGCTCGTTCCGCGAATGACTCTGTACAGTAAATTTAGTCCATTGCGATATATACTACACAGACATACAGCATATATCTGTCAAACGTGATATTCACTCAGTGTAAACAGCTACACAACAGGCACTTTCTTGTTCTGTGAAACCAGGAATGTTAGTTCAAAAGATTTTTGTGGTGTAAACAGCTGGTTTCATTTGGATAGTCAAGCGTAGAAGGCGACGTAATTTAAATTAATCATTAAATGTCAAATGCTTACTGGGCAGTGCAGGTTAATCAGTCAACAAGGAACCACTAAATTCAGATTTTTGAGTCAGCAAATTATACGTAGAATCTCTTTATTATACTTTGTGGTCAATGTCCATTTTATATGAACGTGCGATAAAAGCTGACATAACATTGACACGTCACCTTTTAAAGACGATATGTTGAACTTTGATTCATGTGGAGTTTGTCTCCCTCTCTTTTAGCTCTTGTTTTGGTCTCCACCACCTCCTGACTAACTGCGTCTGTCTGTAGATTTATGATTAAGTTCACAAAGATTTTCAATTATTGTTCAAAGTTTGATTAAGCCAGATTTCTTTTAACCTTGAATTTGTTGCCATGACTAATTAACATTACATTGTTATTATTATTGTTTTTTGACACCATATCTGTTATTTTCCAAACGATCATTGATCTGTCAGAAATGTGTGTGGCTGAATGTCATCAGCTGTTCACAGGAGAGATTCTGGATGTATTAAGAACTGGTTTTGAAGTTCCCAATTCATTCAAATCTAAATGTCTCATCAAGCAAAATCAAATCTCCTGGTTTTTCTTCAGCTTTTTCAAGAGAACGTCTCACACATAAAAATAGCTTGTCTGAGCTGTGGGAAAACATTTACAAATATAAAACCTTCATCGTTTAAAAAGTCAGCATGCAAAAAGTTAGAATTAGATTAGATTTGAGTCCTCAACAGTTTTACAGATATTTAATTTATAATTGAGGTCCACGGGAGATATTTTGTGCTGTTACTGCAGTTGGCCACAGGGGCGAACGAGTAGCTGCCTGATTGGCCGTGTTATGTCGTGTTGTCCTTATACATCGTGTATACGATACAGGGACGTTGTAGCCATGTTGGTCACTTATCTTTTATTAGCATCAGGCTAACAGCTGATATGTAGGTGTTTACAAAGTCTGAATACCACAAACGGATAAAGACCTCATAGACCAAAATATTACTGTATAATTTAATTTTCTACTATACTTTATATATTACACTATAGCTACATTATTCTACCATAATATATATTCAAGAGACTATATAGTCTGCTGTGATGTGCTGTACATGGACTATACATTCTACACCTCTGGTCTGCCATGGGCAGGTATTACTTCTATAAAAGGGCGCTGTCACTGCGGCACATGTTCAGGTACTAAAGTCGGAAAAAAGATGGATAAACGCAGTTGATTGGTTTGAAGTGGAAACAGGCACTGAAACGTTGATTGTGCTTTAGCGGGGATCAAGAGGAGACGCTTTACATCACGAGATCGTTGTGTGGATTTCGTGTAAAATACTGAGAATACATTGTAATTGTAGTCATGTAAAGCAAATACGTTTTTAAAATTCTACACCTTCCAGCAACTAGGGAGAGGTCTTATTTACGTGCTGTATCCTGTTTATTCTACAGGTTTAGAAAGACAACAACAATAAAAATGAAACATGGTTTTAGCAGCAGTTCGTTTGTCGTCTTCGAAGCTTTTTCCTGCGTCTGGTTTGACGACCAGTTTGTTAAATAACGAGTTACAACATGTAAATGAGACCATGTTGCTGTTGGAAGGTGTAATTCTTTCATTTTAGCTTGAGCTATGCCAGCAGTTTCCCTCTGCTTCCAGTCTTTGTGCTAAGCTAGGCTAAACTCCTCTACATTTATGATCTTTAGGTAATATGTTTAAAAGAGAATTCATTTTTAAAAAGCCGTTACATCGGAGCCGCAACAGATTAAATGATAAATTTACTATTTTAATTTTGTTGAACTTGAACGGTTAGATGCCTTTACACCCCCCCCCCCCCCCCCACTGAAATGGAGACTCAGAATCTGTTTCCAACAATTAGTCAAGCCAAGAAAAATTCATCTGCAACAATTCTGATTATTGAGGTGGAGGTGGAGATGTGTCATCCATTTTTATTTACAGTCTATGGTCTAACGTGATGGTAAAATTTACGAGAGGTTCAAGATTGCAGATTAATCAGTCGTTGCAGCCCTAAATGAAAACATGGTTATCTCCATTTATGGCCTCTGGGGAACTCTATATATGGTCTGGAGGAAACTCCACATATGGCAGGGAAGGAATCCCCAATATGGCAGGGAGGAAACTCCATTTTTGGCCTGTTTCTGACAAGTTACTATAACTGCAGGGGTCGCGGCAGGTACAGCCTTATTTAATTTAGGAATTACTCACTTGAGTTACAGGGGTTAACCTAAGAGATTCAGGTGTCGGTGTGAGGAAAGTATAGAAGGGGAAGGAGAAAGGTATTTTCTGTACAGATGGCTTTAAACAGATAGCACCATGTACAGTAAGCCCTCGATAAGCAGGTTAGAAACCAGAGAGGTTTACAGTTGGAGCTCGGCTGCAGCTCTCCCTGAAACACACAGCACATCAGCACAAAGTCATACTCATTGACAAATCATCATGAATTCCAAACATCACCGAAACGACCTTGAAATTCAACTCATTGTCAAATCATAAGGAACTCAAAGTCATTGTCCAAACTATTAAAACTCTGTAAGTCATCACCACCACATTATTATTACTTGTTATTCATAAGTTCTAGATGATCGGAATTAAGATACAAACAGAAAATCAACACAAAGTCTTCATGAGTGATATTTGGAAAAAGAAAAAATGCTAAGACACAAGAAGATTTCTTTTAAAAGGAGCGGAGACGTAGCCTCCGCTGGAATCTCCTGTTGTTAAGGTTGAGACTCGCTAATCGTCCAGCTCCGCTAACAAAAGTCCAGCTAATCAGGTCTGAGTGATCAGGAAAAGAGGAGAAGAACCTGTCTCATTAACTCTGTCGTCAGTTTGTCACATCAGCTTTTTGATCAACGTATCTTCACCTGTGGAGACGGTTCAGCTCGGTGTCCAGTGAAGAATCTCGTACGCTGATGTGTCACGTGACATATCATCAAAGGCAAAGAGGCTCCTAAAAAATCTTAAAAATTATCGCTTTTAAATATTCTTCTCCAATTTCAGCTTGGTTTGACATATTTTCAGACTTTCGTACAAACACATCATTGCTCCGGTTGCTTTTGAACTAAAAGCTCAAGAGCTAACAGGTAGCACGAAAGTAGCTTAAAACTAAATGATGATTCATCAAAATGGCACCGGTGTCAGCTGCTGCCTCATTGGCTTCTGAGCTTATCAATAGAGAGATAATACATTTGGTTACGGGTTTTTACAGTTTGATCAGTGGACACTAAGTGTGAGCAGATGGACTCAGGAACTTGATGCTACCACTCTTCACAACACTGAGTTGATCAAACAGCTGACGAGCCAAAATGTCACAGAGATCATTCAGAGAGTTGGGCTCTGCGTTGGTAAAAAGGTTTAAAGATTCAGTCATTGCTAAGATATCATGGTCAAGGAGATAGCCTAGAGTCTGACCAGAGGTCAGGGGTTATGAGGTCACAGTTCAGGATGTTTAGAGGTTAGTGATCAGCAGTTACGGGGTCAAGTGGAACCATCCAGCAGTTGTCTCAGTGCCCTCTCGATGTTGATCCGGTGCCCCAGTCTGGTGACTCCTAGCTCCACATAGTCCTCTTTGGTGAGGGCGGGGAGATGGGAGCCTTCAATCTCGTGCTCCTGGAAGCGCTGGCGATGTTCGGCTAGACCCACGCTCTCCAGCCAGTCACCCACGTCATATTTATTCCACAGGTTGAGGGGTCGCTGCCTCCATGGCCGAAGGGCCAACAGGGGTCCACTGAGGACTGGCGAGGGGCAAGGTGAGGCGTGTGGTGAAGGTGAAGGCGAACGGGACCTGGTTCGTGCGCTGGCACTTCGCATCACAAAGCGAACCTCCTTTGGTTCTGAGGGGAGACTTAGACTGGAGGACTTCAGGATGGTTAGACCGCGACCTGAGCTCAGATCTGGCCTTTCAGAACATGGGGTGGGGGAGGAGGCGAGCCCTATCGACCTATCAGAGGGGGAAGGAGAGGGGGAGGGGCTCCGGCGGGTGACAGGGTAGCGACTTCCTGGTCGGACTGTGTAGCTTGCGCCATATCCTCGCTGGGAGATGGTGTGGAGTTCACCGAGACTGGAGAACAACCTGCAACACATTAGACCGTAGTATAACAGCATCCTAATGACTAGAGTTACCATTTGACACTTTGCTCAGACTCAACCGTCTAATTATTGTTGCATTGCCATTCAAGTTTATATATTTTATATATTACTGTTAAAATGCCTGCTGTTCTGGAAGCTTTGCTTTCTGTTGAACATGCAAAGATGTTAGTGATATGCTAACTCTAGGCCTTAAAACGTAAAACTACTGTGGTATTGTTAGCTAGTAAGTCGGATATGTTAATGTTTGCAGCTTACATTTGAACATCTGAATACAATATTTAATCAGCTCCTTGTGCTTTTGTCCTTTGTTTTTCTTTTTACGACTTACGAATGACCAACGTTACCTTTTCAACATGACAGCTTGTTAGGTTTGCTAAGCTTGGTTCAGCAGAAAGCTTTTCAGGGGAGGTGTTTAGCAAACAACAAAACAATCCAAAGATGGACAGGGGAATAATTTCAGATTTTAAGTAGTTAGTCATCTGCAAAGAAGGTGAACGTTAGTTAGCTGTTAGCTAAAGAAAGTCATCTCTTGGCAATAACAAGAAGTGTTTACCAGAGATGAAACCTACGATTTACTCTCTCTGTCCACACATCTGGAACAACACAAACAACAGACTATGTTACAGCACACACACAAACACACATACAGAAGTAGTGCTATCGGGTCAGTACTTACCTGGCACCTCCTACTGGTGAACGCCGGCCTGGGTCAAGAGGGCTTGGCTCCTCCCCCAGAGAATGACTGTCTTTGTTGAGCAGCTGTAGCCGATTGACCAGATCCAGTCCAGAACCTGCCCTGCCACTCAGCTCCAGTGCTGATGCCGAGCGACTGGTCAGATCTACAGCCGACCCCGACACCTGACCTCCCAGTGCTGCTGGACGGCCCCCTCCTTCCTCTGGGCTGAGGCCCCGGCGTTCATCCCCGCGGTCATCCCCTCCTCCCCACAGCTTGGACCTCCTCTGGAATAGATAGCGTGGCTGTCGACCACCACCACCGGTGGGGGAGGAACAGAGTGGTGAAGAAGGGGAGGAGGATGCAGTGTAGGGTAGAAGTTCACTGTCTGATGATTGCTTCAGCAGCGGGTCCCGAAGCGCAGAACGACCCCGGCCGATTGGTGAACGAAGACGAGGCTTTAGGCCTGATGGGGAAGTGACGGCAGACGAGGAAGATTGGTGAGTAGCAGGTGGGGAGGAGGGGGAAGCTGGAGCTGGAGGGGAGGCCAAGGTAATGGAGGGAGGGAGTGAACTGGGCGAGGAGCTGTCATGGAGCCGTTCATCACTTCCTTCTTCCTCATCTCCTCGTCTACCCAGGGAGTCGGGACCGCCCTCTCCCCCTCCCTCCCCAACTCGCCGTGGTAATAGGGTAAGAGAGGATGGGGGAGGAGGACCAGTAGGACTGGCAAAGGCAGGGGGAGGAGTCACAAGACCAATTCTGCGCAGCTCCTCCCTAGTTTCCTCATCACTGGACGACAACAATGCTGGTGGGAGTGTCACTGTGTAAGCCCCACCCTCCTCCTCTGAGCTGCCCACTGTAAGGCTTCTGCGCCTGTCAATCAGAGCTGAGTGACTCTCACTGGCCAGTGGTGGCAAGGGGGAGGGTCTCCAACGTTCAGGAGATGGGCCAGCAGGTGATGTTACTCCTCCCTCTGTCTCTGGACGTTCTACCTGTCCATCAGGGAACAGAGGCGGGGTTATGCGTTTATGCCTCAGCTCGGGGCTGGTTTGAGGAGTGGTGCGCTTGGTTCGCTGCTCTGGGCTCGTCTGTGGAGTTGTGCGTTTGGATCGGGGCTCAGGGCTGCTCTGAGGGGTGGCGATAGGAGTGCGCTTATGTCTTCCCTCTGGGCTTGCGGCTGGGGTGGGAATGGGTGTCGTGGAGGCAGATGCGTGTTTAGATCGAGGCTCAGGACTCGGCGTTCTGGCAGTGAGCGCTCGTTCTCGTGCCGCAAGAGCCAGGGCGAGTGGGGAGGACGGGTCTGAGGAGAGAAAATCAGAATGAAGGTGAACAAAGTTGTTGTTGAAGAATTGTTTATCAACTCTTGGAGAATTCTGCAGCAACACAAGGGAACACAAGGGATTTCAGAAGGTCATGATGTTGGACTTACCGAGAGGTTTTCCCGTTAGTGGGTGGAGGAAGGTGTGAGGTGTCGGGGAAGGCGATAGAACTGGGGCGGGAGGAGGAAGCTCACCGAGGTCATCCATTGAATGGCTCAAAGTCAGCAGGGGTGGCACCTGGTTTTCAGACCCCGCGCCCTCAACAGACAGGAAGAGAGACGACCGGCGGCCCTGTACCCGAGCACGCTCTGAAAGAACCTGCTGCTGGTACATCTCCGCCCTGCTGGGGCTGCCAGGCCCTCCTCCGTCTAATTTGGACAAATCATAATCTTTGATCCCAAGTCCTAGCAGAAGAAAACACAAGGAGTCAGACTGACAAATGTCCTGATCAGGAGGCTACGATATATTCTTGTCTCATTCTTGAGCAGGTAACGGGACCTTGTGAGCACAGAATGTACGTTTTTGTGTTTAATCAATTGTAGTTTAGAAAGAAAACTTAGTTAATTTCTCTTCAAAATAAAATACATGTGCTCAAAACGTCCCTGACTGAAACATGTTTCTGTAGAAATCAGAACGACGACAAGTCTGAACCATCCTAACCCTGCTCCTCTACAGGAAGTTGTTTCAGCAAAGGTGACTTCCTCCTCTGCGGTTTGGTGGGTGGAGCCTGCTGTCCCACATTAGCATAAGGGTTTTCTATTGGTCGACCCCTGCGGCGTGACAGCGGTGAGTGGCCGAGGGCAGGGCTGGTGCTGAGGAGAGAGAGTGTGGAGGTGTGTGTGGCGGTGTGAAGCGTGTGTGTGGCAGTGTGCAGCGCATGTGGGGGGGCAACGGCGTGTGCATCAGGCTGCAGCGACGGGGGCGTGTCCTGCAGGATGATCATCGACCTCGCTTTCCTCTGACGCTCGGCGTGGGAGTGGCTTCTTGACGGAGAGTCAGAGAGCTCCTGCAGCCTTGGCTCCGCCCCTGGCTTGAAGCTGGAGCGGGTCAGCCCCTCCCCCCGGGCAGGGGGAGGAGGGGGGAGGAAGGAGGGGGGAGGTCCAGAGTCGAGGAGGAAGAGCGGTGAGGTGGCGGAGGCGGCGGGAGGAGGGGGAGGAGCAGTCTGAGGAGGAGGAGGGATGAAGCTGTCCGTCAGCGAGGAGCTCCGTGGAAACCGACTCTCGTTGATCAGGGCTGAGATCCTGTCGTCCTCAGGTGTGCCTGTCGTGGTAACCATGGAGACGTCAAGATAAGAGCACCTGAATACTTTAAACGTTTTACACAAACAAACACACTGATCATGATGAGTTGTGATGATGTAATTGTGTGTGATTGTGTGAGTCTCACCAAAGCTCTTGGTTCTGGACATTCCTCTGGGTAAAGCCATGGTGCTCTTCTCTGGGGCTGAGGGGGGAACCAGACCCTGACGCTCAAACAGAGACTACACACACACACACACACACACACACACACACACACACACACACACACACACACAGAGATAACTATTATTCGGCACAGTCCCTAAAACCTCTCGTGATGAGTTATGTTGTGTTTACGAGCTGTGACATTAGAGAACGAGATGTTTGTACAACTACAGTTTTTAAATAAAACGAGAACTGAAAATAAAATACTAAAAATCCTCAAACCTTGTCCATGTTCGTACAGTTTCCAGTCTTTAATGTTGTGGAAATAATGAACTGGACGTTGATGCATCATTTACCAGATGTCTACTCATAGTTAGGTGACAAATACATAACATAAGGACCATGTTTGTGACGTTACATTAATCTCAGCCTGTGTGATCCGTCGGCTGGTCGGTCGCTGTTTGACCGTCGCTGCTCTGAAGTCGTCCGCAGGTCGCGTCCTCAGGACGACTTCCTGTTGACCGCTGGCCAACATCTCATCCAGTTTCTCTGGAGGGAAGAGACACAAAGAACAACATAAACAAAATATGCTCAAACACAACCTCATTTCATCACATGAACATCAACATGACAACAACAACAATAACACAACACCCCAGTGAACAGGGTCGTAGCCACGATGTCAGAAAACAAAGAGAAGAGATTTGGGTTTGACGTGTGTTCAGTGTCCTTAGCAACATCGACATCAGGCCGACATCATGCAAATCACAACAACTGTCACTTTAGGTTGACGACACGACACTGTCACACACTGGGAAACTAAAACCACAAACATGAAATCAGGATCATGTGACTCACCGTAGCGTCTCCTTCTGGCTGCAGAGAGAGCAAAGGTCAACAACACACACTCCTACAGTCTGACTTATCACTGTGTGTGTGTGTGTGTGTGTGTGTGTGTGTGTGTGTGTGTGTGTGTGTGTGTGTGTGTGTTTGTTTTACCTATGTCCTCCAGGTCAGCGGTCATGGACTTGGATCGGAGCGTTAGCGAGGTGCTGGGGGCTCGTTTTGGAGGGGGTGGAGCTAAAGGGTAAGAATCAATCAAATTAAAGTCAACAGCAGATTAAAGAAAAGAAAATAACCTGAAGTGTGTTTTTGTAAAATTCATCACATCATCAAATCAATTAAACAAAAACAGCAGCTTTCACCGCCTCTGATACCAAATATGAGCGATTCACCAATGTGAGACTAATCTTATTTAATTTTTCTATATATTTTATTATTATATATATTTTATTAAATATATTTGGTCCAGCGAAATGTTTAAATCTTGTCAGTACGGAAGCGGATTAGTGCCAGAGTAATTGTTTTTCTTTAAAAGCTAAATTTGTCTGCAGCCCAAACATCTTCTGTGTTAATTTAACTGAATTTGTATACAGATTTTATACATAAAATGAATTCACTTATAATAACATAAAAGACAAGTTTATTAAATAATAAATAAATAATATTGGTGACTGAAGTGAACAAATTAGGTAAAAAATAAAAATCAAAGATGGCGACGGGACCTTTCTTCCTGATGAGGTTGGATTCTGATTTCCTGGAAACAGACACGACTTTCATCAGCAGGCGACTTCCTCCCTGTCGGATCAGAGAGACGACCTGCCGGTGACCCACCTTCACCACGTCCGTACCGTTCACCTGCGCACGCACACACACACACACACACACAGACACACACACACACACACACACACACACGATCAATCTTTGCTGAGCAGAGATCTAACGAGGCCTCAGGTGAGAGGTCGGGCGTTACCTCTATGAGAAAGTCTCCAGTACGTAGCCCCGCCCTCCAAGCCACGCCCCCCTGGTCAACTGACTCCAGGTACTGAAGAGCAGGAAATGCCGGCGTCGGGGCGAACTCCTCGATGGGTGTCTCAGCTGGAGAGAGAGCGAAAACGAGTTTGATTTTTACGTTTTTTAATGTTTCATAATTGTGACCAGTGAGCGTTAATATCGACATGTTTGGACCAATCACCGATTATTTCTTTGTCTCACAAAATAATGAAAAAATGTTGGACTTCTGTCTCCATGTTATTGATCAATACCAACATTAATAATAAAGTGTTATCAATCAGCTTCGTTTGAGAACCACTGTTTTGTCTTTGAGGGGAGTTTTTAATATAAGTAAATCTCTTTTACTCGACACTTTATATCTCATCTGTGAGTTTCATTGTATTTATGTTGTGTGAAATAAACTAAAATAAACCAAACACTGTTTCCTTTTCTATGTTTCATGTTTCTGTTTGATGTGTTGATGGTGTCGGGATGACGGACGTGTTCTGAGAGCTGCTGATGTGAATCACACTCAGATGTTATTATGAAACCACCCAGCAGGAGTTCTTCTTCACTGTGTTTTAAATATCTTCATCTTTCCCAACACCTCCGAACACCCACCACTCCTCCCTCCCTCCTCCGATGTGTTCATCCCTCTGTTTCTACCTTTAGCTCCTCTGAGGACGAA
>CM048058.1:748047-755547 GCA_026259375.1 Verasper variegatus
CACACACACACACACACACACACACACACACACACACACACACACACACACAGGTAACACTGTTTCTGAAAACAGTTGAATCTCTTCATGTCTGTGAAAAGGAAGGATTCTTCTTTGCCAACGTTTACATAAACATAAAATAAATGTTGATATTAATAAATAATCAAGTGATATTTAAGTCTCGTGTGTCACGTCCTTCAGAGGCTTGATTTAAAGAACGATTACGTCACGACATGAACCATTTCGATGGCTCCTTTAAACGAGTCCTTCCGCCCCCGAAGCTTCCAATGGGGCCGAATTATCGTTTGGTGTTAATCGTCGTTGGTGCCAATTAGCAGTTGATTATCATTCATGCCAATGAAGCAGCAGAAGTCAGAACTTAACGGCAGCTTCCATCACAGCCGAGGATGAAAGTGAGACAGACATTGAGAGGAGGATGAGTTGTGAGTTGTCATAGAAACTGGAATAGCAGGGAATCCTGTGCTAACCTCACTTTGTCACTGTGTGTGTGTGTGTGTTAAAAAAAGCCCCCTGATCTACATCCTCACTGTTTCTATGGCAACGAACAATTTTTGCAGCTCCAGAATGAAACTACAGACCTACCTGCTGACTCTCTCCCTCTCTCTCCCTCTCTCTCCCTCCCTCTCTCTCTCTGAGTGAACTGCCTTGGCTGTGGATCTCGCTCGGCCTCAGCGCCGCTCTCAGGTGCTGGTGTGTCTCGGACCACTTCCTGATGAGGTGGATGTGAGTAAACAGTGATCAGGAGCAGCAGTGGGTTCGGAGACAGTTCACATGTGAGAGATTTGGTCTGCGGAGCTGCAACAACTCTACGAACCAGCAGGATCCACAGCTAAAGGAACATTCCACTGTATAGTGGCACATTTTTACCTGTTAGACTGTGAATCACTGTTTTATCACTTTCTTTTAAACACTTAATTGCATTTTCTACATTGTTGACTCCTAAAAATATAAAGAAATTATGTTGATAAGCAATTAATCCTTCTTAAGTTAATTCTCAAGCAAAAATCTTGGGTCTAGAATCAGTAGAATTCATTCCAATTCCATTCCATCGCTGCAGCTCCTCTTTTCAGCCTCTGTCTCAAACACTTGGTTTTAGCTCCTGTCTCTTTAAGACCCCCCCTCCTGATCAGCTTACCACAATGAGGAAGTGTGGTTCAGATCACAAAGTGTTTCAGGAGCTTCAGTGTTCTCAACTTTAACCTTTAACATCATATGTTTCCTTTAAATTGTAATCGTCAGCAGTCGACTCTCACATCTCAGATGTCAGAGTGTCCTTGAAGGCACCAGATTTCTTGTCTGCATTAACCTACGATGAAGATTTAATTTTCACTGCAAACGTCAGAATCCCAAACATGTTGGAAGTCGCTGCTTCAAGTTAATGTTCACAGCTTGACGGTAACCAGGCAGCCGCTCACTGAGATGAATCACCTCCTCTCTTTTAGAGTAGAAGCCTGCTAACTGCATGTTAACATTCCCCCCCGCAGAGGAATCCTCAGCTCGACTTAAAATTGATTTCAGACTCATTACAGAATGTTCAGGGTCACAGCTTCCCAGCATGCACTGGGTGAAGGCCACTGACAGGTCACCTGTAAAAACATTTGTATTAAAACCTCTGAGAAATGAATAACTCATATTATCATCTTCTGTCATGTTGGTTAATTCTGTCTCATTATCTCTTTTTGTTCATTATCAATTGTCATTGTTTTGAAAATGTGATCAATTGATAAATCTGCAATATGTTAAAGAACAATTATTTACATAACGTTCATGGAGGAGGATTTACTGCAGGATTCATCATGAACCATGAACCAATTCCTTCATTTGTCTGATTAAAACACCAAATGCTTCACTGCAGCTCTGATGTCTTCTCCTGGTTTCACAGAAACGTTCGGAAACACAAACGAGGCTGAGTTGGTCGTTGCAGCTCATTTGTTCCCTGTTTGTCAGAATCTTGCAGTAAACAACCCAACAGAGACAAAGGTCACATCGTGGAACTGCACTGATTCTCTGGTTATTAGACTCTGTCCACTTCCTGCCTCTGTTTCCTCTGAAATCAGCCCGAGCTGCTGGGTTTGATTTCCAACCTTCTGCACTTTAGATCCACCAATCAGAGGCTCTGAATCACCTTCCTTCAAACTCTGAAACAAAAGCTTTCCTGCTCTGAGGGGACGGAGGGAAAGTCCAGGAACACTGAACTCCAACTTATCACCGAGTGGCCTCGATGAATCTGACGAGCCGGTTCCTCCATCACTGCCTGTTTAACATTAGAAATGTTCTCTTTTTCATCAGGTTTCCTTCAATCTTCACTTTCTCTGCCGGTAACAAAGGAAACCACAGAAACTGAAGAGTTAAACGTTTCCTTCCATCAGTGCCGGGAATAAAAACTCACTAAATCCGAGCTTTTCACTTGTCTGATGGATTAACCTTCAAAATGAAGGTAGAGATAAAACGACGAGCCAACTCTCTGACAGCTGTTCAAACACACATCTGTGACAAGCTGAGCTCGATTACACAACACGTCTCATCATAGCTTTTTGGATGGTTTCATTTTGCAGAGTTTCTCACTGGGACTAAAACACAACATGACAAAGAAATCAAGCAAAGAATGTACGTTTATATTCTCCTAATTTGCAGCAGCACGTAAACTACTTTGGGTTCTAAACCAAAAAATCATATTCTCTCGATAATAAAAGCTACTGATTCACAGTCGGAGCATTTCTAGAGAATCAGTTCTTCTTGTTCTTTGCTCGGCCCCGGCCTGGGTCTTCCCTTCAATCATCACTACAACATATTCAATATCTGCTTCTTTGAATCAAAGGAACAACTTTGAACCCTAAACTGTAAAGATGGACGACATGTCAAAACCATCTGGATCGACCCTGGTGGCTGGCTGCGGTATAGGTCTTAAACCCCGCCTCCTCCATGTAAGCAGACGTGACACGTTACATAAATAATTGTCAAAGATGTTTTCTGTGATTTCAGGTCGTTCTTATCCAGGTGACGTTTGTTAGTGTTTATGTTTCGGATCAGTTTGGTTTTGATTGATGTTCATGCTAACCTTACATAACCTGAGAGGCGACACCCGGGGTCTAATTTAACGAAGATCGACACAGACTCATCACCGACAAGTGTCTTTAGATTAAATGTGAATTCGACCCATGACGTTAATTAAACACACAGAGTCGAGGTCTCACTCCGATATGTAAAACACAACCAATTAATACAAGTGAGATGTTTCTGTGGCTTTTGAAGAAGCTGTACCGTCGGCTGTTCTATTTCCGGGCCTACCCCCCCCTTTACCACTTCCTTTCTCTGGATCCACTCGATTGTCTTCCTCCAGTTCAGATCACTTTCACACCTCAACAAGCTCAACATTTGTGCTGGCAGCAATCATGTAAAGCGCCTGTGGTCCTCTCCCTGCTCGCTGGTGTAAATGTGAATGGGTCCCTCAGGTGGGAGCGAGAGCGGCGCACTGATTGTTTTCTTCCTCCACTCTTCTCTGCAGAGCTCCGTTATGTAACGTCTCCTCTCATTCCCTTCAGGACCCATCTGAGCCAGGATGCTCAGCGCCGGTGTGAGTTTCGTCTTATGATGGTCGTCTTGCACAAAGATGGAATTCTTGTTTCGATTTGAGCAGCAGGAGGTTTGATCTTGAAATAACTCGAGGTCACAGATTTGATCACTTCCCGTTTTTGTCCTGAGCCGAGCCGCTGTCCTCCCACACAGCCGAAACCACACCGCAGCTACGCTAATCTAGAAATTCAACTCACGCTTAACACACTTCGCCCGTGAGGCTCTGACGGACAGTGGGGAAATATTTTTGCTTAAAATCACATTATTGATCCAATTTTACTTGGTTAAAACTCAAATATCTGATTAAAGCTCATTAAAGACCCTTTGAATAACAAGTGAATCATATCAAGGCCAGAAAATTAGGTGTTGCCAAGGTTACAATGTAAGATGAGTGTAAAGAAGCACATTTTCCAGAAACTAGTTTAATTCATTGGAAATCAACAGTTTAATCTTTTCTTCTTGTATTTTCAGAGGATAAGTGATGAAAAGTCCTCTTGTATAATTCAGACAGACTGGATGTGTCTTTGTGTTGAGGACAGCGTCTGTGTCCCCAGCTGATCACAGTCTGATCGTTTGTACTCGTGAGTTGATCACAAGAAAAGAATTGAGTCGCAAATTCAAATTCTGTGAAAGTGACAGAAACGTCTTCACAAAGAGGAAGAGACTGGAAGAAAGAAGTGTGATGGTGGAAAGAATAGACTGTATATACAGACCATCAGTGACTGTGTATAAGTCAGCTTCTTTGAAGACTGACGTATAAAAAGACTTCACAAGGTTTAAATAACCACAGAGACCTGAAGGAACCAGAAGAACCTGGTTCTGCATCAGACCACAAACATGAAGATGGATGAACGTGTCTGTTACGCTGATGGAATAAAGTATAACCATATATATGTATATCACTAGATATTCTGACCTAATGCTGAGTTATATATAAACAATGTATTGAAATCTACAAATGTATTCAGCTGGGCGGGCATCTAGAGAAACATGGATTACACTGGAGGCATGAACCTCATTAATGAGGAAGCACAGAGACATTCTGCAGGTAACTGAGGAAAAACCTCTGCCCCCGATTCGTCAAAGCAAAGATTCCAGTGTCAGCACTGTTCTGTTTCCTCTTCTTCGCCTGTTCCCAGCGGTGTGGTTGTAAGTTTCTCGGCAGCGACACCTATTGTTAAGGAGAAGACTGCAAGTCACCGCGCCTCAAGTGCGAGTCTGAAAGGAAGCAGCGTCGACGCACGAGCACCAATCCATCAAGCTTCACCACAGCTTTAAAAACTGTAAAAACTATAAACTATATTGAAGTATTTCATACACAACAAACTGCTTTAACCCAGTGATGTGTCTGATTAAACATATTTAATATAATTTCATTTATAAAGTGACGTCTACAGGGAACACGACAGAGAGTTGTAGGTTTGCACCTCATGTCATGAGAATGTAAATAAATTTATGTCGACTTTTAATCACTGAGCTGTAACGTCGGTGCTTCATTAAATCTCCAACACGGTCTCAAACAAACTGAGATTCATTACTTCTTCTTCAAAGCTCATAACTGAAGAGTTGATTAAGCTCAAATGTTTTTGCTGCACAAACGAATCCGTCGCCTCTTTGTTATTAACGTTCTGAGGCCTGTTTGGAAAATGAA
Organism: Verasper variegatus; assembly: GCA_026259375.1. Lineage (NCBI taxonomy): Eukaryota > Metazoa > Chordata > Actinopteri > Pleuronectiformes > Pleuronectidae > Verasper > Verasper variegatus. Next base: position 753,293 of record CM048058.1, read on the forward strand.
TCTTTCATTTCTCTGCCTCCTCGAACTAATAAAACTTCTGAGATGTAGAAACTTCGACTAAACCGCTGCGACATAGTCCTGAAAACATGGTTAAAAAAAAACGGGTTGATTAAGTTTATGTGATCTATAATTAAAAATATATTACCTATAATTCAACAAATATAGTTTCACTTATTTTGTGTGTTGAGGATTCTCATATCTGGGCTCCAGAGGCCTTCAAGGATGCAGTAAATCAGCACACACACACACACACACACACACACACACACACACACACACACACACACACACACACACACACACAAGATAACTATAAATATCTACAACCATTCAAATGTTCGTAACTTCAGGTCGGCCATCGCTGCTGAATCGATTCCTGTGAGAAACTTTGAGTTCAACTGGTTGTGAAGGATGTTCTCCTGAAGCAGAACCACAGCACTTACCTGTCGTCAGCAGTCCCATCAAACTTTTCCAACGGCCGTTACTGATTTCTTCTGGTCTCGTCTGCTCTGTCGTGGTTTGGTTCCTGGTTCTGGTTTTGGATTTGCTGCTGGTTTCTGGATCTTGTGTCTCTGGTTAGGTTTTGATTGGTTGGAGCAGGTTCTGGTTGTAATCCTGGTGGATGTGCTGGTTTCAGTAGAAGCAGGAGGAGACGTTGTGGTTCCTGTTGCAGAACCTGGAGCAGAACTTAGTAAAGTGGGTTTTGTGGAGTTTCTGTCCTGCAGCAGCGTGAGAGGTCTCAGAGCTTCAGATTGTATTCTGGGAGCTGCTCCGCCCATCCTGTGGAGAAGGACGAAAGAGGGAGGAAGAGGAAGATAGGGAGGAGGCGGGTGGGAGGTAAGGGAGAGGGAGGCCAGGATATCAGGAGGGGGGAGGAAGGGGAGAGGAATTATTTTAAAAAACATGTCAGAAGAGAAGAAGAGTTTTTTAGCTGTGTGGAGAGTTTGAGTGGAAACTGGGTCAGACACAGTTTGTGTTGAGGCCATTTCAGGTTCACTTCTGTTACACAATGTGAGGAGATCGGTTTTCATGGCAACTGAACGAGAAGCAAACCGACGCTAAGCTGCTCGTATTATATAAAGTTTTAAATATTGATTCTCAGATGAGTTTAGGATGAAGTGGGAGACATTTATCAACGTGAAGTAATGCAGACGCTCGTTTCTACTCACAGATTTATCAACTTACTCTGGTGCCTGAAAACATGTGAGTATTTAGACCCAGAGGTCGACACGTTTCATCACAGACCATAAAATCATTACTTTAGTCTACGTGTCATATTAGATGGTGAACATCAGAAGTTCAGTCTGTCTCCTGTGTAAAATGAGGAAAGTTAAACTTTAGTTTAAGTCTCACAAATAACAAAGTACTTGATGATTTGTCTGATCAGCTCCACCTGATCGTCAGCATCAGGACTTTGAGTGAGAAACTGAGTCTGTTGAGAAGAAAGAGCCTCAGACTCAGACTCACAGGAAAGTGTCTCTTCAGTGAGGGAGAGGTTTGGTCGACTGTGACGTTATCTTCATGTCTGTGTCCAGTGTAGTGCACTTGAGACCGTTGAGCTGCGATGTTCGAACCTGGACTCGACAGATAGTGTGAAGCAGCTTCCTCCATTTTGTAATCTGCAGCTAATGGAAGCAGCTTTGTGGTGTGAACATGAAACACTGACGGGACCTGATCCACTACACGATCAGGTGTAATCAGTCCACACTGTTTTACAGATGTGAGGAGTCGGCAGCAGCTGAGCTCGATCAAAACGCTCATCGACATGAATCTCAGGAGGGAAAACCTGAGAGCAGGATTATCTGCCAGCTCCAGAGATGTGGATGTTCTGAAGCTGCAGATTTAATGTGAGGCTGTTTGATGAAGGCTGCTGACGCTGCTGATAGAGCAGCAGACTGATGACTGTTGTGCTTATAGTTTTCCACAAAGTCTAATGAAACAGAATCTGTTGTCGTGCGTCGGATCAATAAATCAGATTAAATCCTGTATTGACACAGTTGGTGTGTTGAGTGAAGCTCTGCCTGTTCAAACTCAGTCGAATGTCCTGCATCTGTCAGCTGTTTATTCCAAACATTAATATGCATCGAATGTAAATCAGATTCTTTACATCTTAGATTCAGTTTCTGCCACAAGGGAAGTGAGTTAAAGTGTCTCAGGGGAAACTGAGGCAGTCGGTGCAGGCTCAGCAGTGATGAGGAGTCTTATCGGACCGCCGTGATGAAGACGGAGCTGAGTCCAATGAGCTCCATTTCTTC
>CM048058.1:758047-818047 GCA_026259375.1 Verasper variegatus
CGTCGGCCCTCATCACCAAAAGATCTGGAACCTCCTCGTGTTTCCAAGTGGACGTCTTCGTCTTCTACGTGTACGGCTCCTCTTCTTCATCTTGAGATCTTTGTGTTCTTCCAGTTTCACGTCCGTCACGTGTTAGAAACCTCGTCAACACGTCCACTCGCTCACTGGGAAGCTTCCACACATTGTCCTGCTGTTTCCTCACATGGACTCATGAGGACATGTTACACACATGTTACCAGGAGGCTGCAGGAGAAGATCCAGAACATGTCCAGAGACACTGACTCACACATTTGTTCTCAAAGACAGAACCTGCAGAACATGTGAGGAACATGTGAGGAACATGTGAGGAACATGTGAGGAACATGTGAGGAGCACATCAGGACTTCAGATCATGTCTGAAAGCAACTGAAAATGTGTGAAAGCTCAAATTAGCTGCAGATAAACTTCTGAATTCCCGTTTGCAGAAACCACCACAATATTGTCCCTGAACAGGAGAAACGGTCACAGCGACAAAAAAAACTAACTATCGCTAACGCAGCAGTTTAATCTCTGATCGTCAAGTCACTCAGCTGAGGCTCAATGTGTTGCCATGACAACCACGAGATGTTTGTAGGGTTTGATTTCTCTTTTTCTGCGGGGGGGGGGGGGGGGGCGATCACCTCTGTGGATAGACGGTCTGAGATTACAGCCTACACACTCTCTGCTGCTCTTACATAACACACACACCAAGGAGGAAACCGAAACAGGAAATAAGACAACGAGAGAAGGAAAAAGAGGGGGATGGAAGGAAGGAGGGAGGGAAGACAGGATATGACAACAGGGGAAAAGAAAGGAGAGGAAGGAAGGAGGTGCAAGTAAGCAAATGAGCAGATGAGGGATAGGAAAGGAGGAAGAAACAAGAAGATGGGAAGAAGAAAAAGAAAAGAAAGAATGACAGGACATGAAATGAAAGGTAGAGAGGAGAGGTGAGAACAAATTTGTGAAATGAAAGAGGAGAGGAATGAAGAGGAAGAAAGGAGATGAGAGGAGATAAGATGAGAGGGGAGGGGAGAGAGGAGAGAGGAGAGAGGAGAGAGGAGAGAGGAGAGGACGGTTGGTGAAGGAAACACATAGAAGGAAAAAAGAATTGAAGGAAGAGAGAGAAGAGAGACAGGAAAGTGAACAAAGAGAAAACAAGGACAGGACACGAAAGAGGGAGAGAATAAAATGACAGGAAATAGAAAGAGGAGAGGAGGACATTCATAAAGGAGAGGAGCCAAATGAACAGCCGAGAGGAAATGAAGTAAGGAGAGAAAGAAAAGATGAAGACAAAACAGACGATGAGAGGAAAGGAAATGAAAGGAGATGACAAGATGAAGAAAAAGGTAAAGTATGAAGAAAATTAAGTCACGACTTTTAAAGTTACAGAGCTGCATTAAGTCACACACACACACACACACACACACACACACACACACACACACACACACACACACAGAGAGAGAGCTGCAGAGAGACTCACCCAGAGAGATCAGCGACTCGTTCTCCATGATGATAAACTGAAAAGAAAAAGGACTGATGGAGAGAGACAGAGAGGAAGAGAGGATGGAAGATGGGAAAAAAGAAGAGGAGGAGAAAGAAGTGGAGGAAGAGGTGTATCAGAGATGAAAAGAGAGAGGGAAGAAGAGGGAGAGAGATGGAGAGAGAGAGTGGGGGAGGGAGGGAAGGAGAGGCAGAATGAGTGGAAGGCTGGTCGGTTCAGCCCACACACTGCTAGCATGACACACACTGTGCATACGTGTGTGTGTGTGTGTGTGTGTGTGTGTGTGTGCACGTATGAGTGTGCACGTTGTCTCCCACTCCAATGCGTGGGTTAGAAAACACACCTCTCTCTCTCTCTCTCTCTGACTTAAGGGCGAGAGAGGGAGTCCAACACAGAGAGAGAGAGGGGGTAAGCAGCGTGGGTGTGGAGGAGCGGCCCCGTCACCATGGCAACGACGCAATGGGGGAAAAATGAGGGGGATTCGGCATCCGAGCATCATCATCATCATCATCATCGGCCAATGATGATGAGCGTTGTTGCACGACAGATTTTCTGATTTTGTTTGATTTAATGACTCTTCTCCTGAGTCACATCCGACCAATCAGAGCACGCGTGGCAGCGGTCACATGAGTGTTTTCCACATGTGACCCTCTCTCACCCGTCACTGAGTGGGAGTCGATGGAGGGTTCGAGGATCACAGTCGTCAGCCTCTCTCTCCAATCACGTGACCACACACGTCACATGACCCGCTTAATATTTGGGTTAAAGTGTCACTGATGATCTGCGCAGCCTCGTTCAAAACTGGCGGCGGGAGGTTCTAGGCATCTTGGTTATGCCCCCCCCCATATTTAGTCAAGTGCGTTGTCTGTCAGTTTGAGGACTTTCACCGCTGTCACTCAAATCCCTGCGTTCGCACTCATATTTTGTCGTTTGCGCTCCAGCTTCAGCTCTTCTCACACAAACGCTGTTTCTGATCTCAGATTATTTCTTTTGGTCTTTGATTTTTTTTTGGTTCAACAATAATTCAGCAACCAATAGAATGCCAGGCATAGTAATGACAAAATAAACTGTCCCTCCCGTGTTGAGTGTGTGTTGGCTTTATGTTTGTACTGTGAGCTTTGTCCTCCGATATCTAATCAGTGAGTCCTAATATGTCACATTGACAGGAACATGAGATCCCTGTCACCATGACCTTTGACCTTCAGGCACCAACAAGTAATCAGTTCATCTTTGAGTCCTAAGTATAAGTTTTCTATAACTTTGAAGACGCTTTTAAGATACCATGTTCAAGAAAAACACAAACATACTTCAAGAGGTCACCTGTGACCTTGAGCTTTGACCTTTGGCTTCCAAAAGGAAATCCAAGTTCAAGTGAATGTTTTATACCAGATGTGAGAGAATTCCCTCGAGCTGTTCCGTAGATATCACATTCAGGAGGCAAAAAACACGTTATGGGAACTCAGTTACTAGCAACGATGAAAGAACAGAAACCCTGTTTATTCTTTCCTGTATTTTATCTGAAATCAACAGCAACAGTTACCACGAAGAGGGCGGGGCCATTTTATTTGTCATCATTACACCTGGACTCTTTTTTTTGTGATAAGACTTTTTTTTAACAGTTTCATTGATTTCCTTGAGAATAGTTTATGGACTTTGGAGAAAACATCGATGAGTGTTTGTTATTTGCTGCAGATCCAGTGAATTTAAATGTGGATTCATTAGAGGAACGTTTGGACCTGATGACAAATAAAGACGTTCAGCAATCATCAGGTCCCGAGATAATCATGTCATGACATTATAATTATTAGTAACATCATTACATCTGTATCACTGTTATTATCACTGTCATTACAACAACCAGTGCGACAGGGTTTTAAAAACTGTTTAATTGCTCTTGAGGCTTTTTGTTTGTTTTGTGAGGGAACTTAAATCCAGATGTGCAGCCATTCTGTAGAGATGAAGATCCAGCTGGAGTGCTGGGTCACACCACCCTCTGCTGGCCTGGAGCAGCATGTACACTTACATTTTATTTATTTGAGGTGAAACTTAAACAAGAAAAGAAAAAGAAGTGTATCTTTGAAAACATCAGAACTTGAATGAGTTGAGTTTCTGTTTGTTTAAAACCTGGGTTTGATTTGAGCTGCACGTCTGCCTTTTGAGATTTGCATTTTAATTTCGGCCAGAAACAGACTTGATGACAGGACTGTCTGGTTACCATGGCAACAGCCTACCCGTGGGACACTGAAGCCTGGTTTAACCTGCGAGTCTGTCAGCAGAGTCAGACGGTGAATCCTGACGACTTAAAGATCTATAATCATTATGTTTTATTTGTCTTCATCTGTTGGGTGAGTTTAATATTTTTATCGAACACAACGTGGATGTTTTAAACAAAATTAAAACGACGTTTCAAGTCAACGTCAACATGGTGGAATCTGTGTTTTCCACTCAGGGAGAACCGGAGCAGTCGAGCAAACAGACACGAGACAAACACATCTTTGTTTCAACACTCATTTATTTAGAAAAAGTAAAACATCCTCCTGCTGCTTTAAACTAACAAACTTGTTCTCAGTCCGAGACGATGGGAAACATTTAGAAAATCGCTGAAACGTTTCACAAAAACTAACGACTCTAAAGCTACGACAGCAGAGCAGATACTACAGTGTAGTTACAGTAATGATCACTGCTGTATTGATTCATGTTTTCTCATCAGTCTACAAACTGTTTCTGTGTGCGTTTGTTTTACGTCTCTGTTGGTCCCTTCAGTAACAGATCCATGTACGCTCCGGTCACCAGACTCTCCTGGGAAACGCCCAGCTGCTCCATCAGACCCTCAGCCACCTGAAAAATAAACCAATGAGCATCAGCACCTTCAGGCGCAGTACTCCACAGTACTACTGCACTCCACAGTACTACTGCACTCCACAGTACTACTGCACTCCACAGTACTACTGTACTCCACAGTACTACTGCACTCCACAGTACTCTACACTAGTTCAAATGCACCAAATGGCCGTCGTCTTCTGTTTCTTCTTCTATTGTTTAATTCTGTCTCTACTTCCTGTGATTGGTCCAAAAGTCCAAACTATCCAACAAAGTGTTTTCACTGCAAACCAACAGAACCCTGGTTCAGTTTGATCCAGACCCAGAACTTCTCTTCAGGTCTGAGGAACCTTTCACACCTGATGTTCAGGTTCAGACTGAACTAAAGAGTCTGAAGCTCTGAAACAAACGAGGTGTGAACGAGTCCTTAGACATGAGGTTTTAAACTCTGCGAACTCTAGGTTGAATTTACAGAAACAGCTTTAGTTTGCGGACCAGAACCTTCATGATTAGTCAGATGATCAATTAATTGGTTTAAAAGACAGAAATCACAACATTCCATGAAGCTGCACACAATCAGCCTGTCCACTTCCTGTCTTTGTACCGAAATGTGCTACAATTCACCCACAGAGCGCTCACAAAGTAATCCTCAGTTAATTGGATTGAATGGAGCTAATTGGTCAAAATAATAATTCACACGTGCTTCTGAACAAAAAGGTCACATTTTATTTACGTATTGGAAAATATAGTGTTGATTATAAATCATAACTAAATACTAATCTTTATTAAAGGGAGGAAGGTTTTGTCTGTATCTTGTGATCATTCTGCTGCTGAACGCTGCCGTTGAGGAGTCAAAAAACACTGTGATAAAAAAGTTGATCCGAGGAACGTCACTGAAGCTCAGTGACACATTCACGTTTCAAGTTACAGCGACTGAGAATAGAAAACCCACCTGTTGTCCCTCCTCAACCGTCTGCTGCGGTCGCATCACCACCTGGAACACAAGCACATTATTCAGTGGCTTCACCTTCAGTCTGAACTCAGTTCCACACGTTCACTTCGCACCTGCTTTGTCTTTCAGGACGATTCAGTCTCTGTGTTCGGCTTCACTGGGAAATCTCACAACTTCAAACAAACTCAACAACATCCTTGTTTGTTGTTGGGTCACCACGACGATACAACTGTGTACACACAACGTCTGTACGTGTCTGTCCAGATGGGAACGTTTCTGATCCCCCACCAAACACATTGTGTGTGTATGTCTTTCAAAGGTTTTGGTTCAGTACCATCATTGTGAAGACATTTTAGCTGGTCCTCACAAATTCAAAAGGTCTGTGTGTGTGTGTGTGTGTGTGTGTGTGTGTGTGTGTGTGTGTACCTCCAGTTCCATGTAGTTTCCCAGTCCCTCCACTGTGTCCAGGTGAACTCTGGTCTGACCAATAAGAAACAGCCGGCGCTCCTTCCGTACCTCACCTTTGACCCCTAGGGCGTCTGACAGCACCGTCTACACACACACACACACACACACACACACACACACACACACACACACACACACACACACACACACACACACACACACACACACACACACACACACACAGCAGTGTTAGTAACCTGGCTTTACACCCTCATGTTGCCATGGAAACACAGGTTGGTGGTTACCTGGAGACTCTGCGGGTCGTTCGTCGGACTGATGGAGTAACGAGACAGTTTGGGTCCGTCGGTGTCCGGGCGCTCGTAGAAGATCAGCTGACCTGATCCGTTCTAACAAACAACAGGTCGGTCAGTTTTGTCCAGAGGATATTTATGTATTTTAACGACACACAAACGCACCATGAAGTCTCGTAGCTTCAGTCGTCCGCTGCTGCAGTTGTAGAAGGTGTCGTGCTGCCTGATGATCGTGCCGTCTGATTGGCTGAGGCGTGCCGCCTTCTCAGCGAACTGCGTCGGGTCGCCCACTTTGGCTTTGATCTCCACGTTGGACGGCATGTCTCTACTGAGCGTGTGCAGAGCAGAGGGAGAACAGCTCAATTAAAATTTAAGCAAACAGCTGATGAATCAACTACTAATATCATAATAATATTCATAGCCCTTAGTTTCTAAATTCATAAAGTATCTATGTATACATCCATCATCTATACATCTATCTATCTATCTATCTATACATCTATCTATCTATACATCTATATATCTATACATCTATACATCCATCATCTATATATCTATACATCTATCTATCTATCATCTATCTATCATCTATCGACACACGGAGGAAAGAAACGTGCATTTATTTCCATTTATCATTTTAAATTTGGACTGTATAATAGTACATCTATCTACAGATATATGCACATATAGATAACTACACACATACAGATTACCAACACGTTACCAGTAAACAGTGAATATGAAGTTTATATATAGTTTATGTAGTTGATATAAATATAAACTCCAGTCTCACCTGACTCCTGCTTCTTTCTCACTCTGCTCGGATTTTACCGCCACGACCCTTCACTTCCGGGTTGCAGCCGCGGCGCTGATCTGAGAAAAGCCGGAAATCGCAGAGGATGCTGGGAGGCCCGAGAGGAAACTGACTGCAGATCAGCTGTGACACACGTTGCTCCGCCTTCCTGTTGATGTTGCGAGGCGGTTAGTGGTGCGTTACCACCACCTGCTGGTCTGGAGGACTGGAGGAAACTCATTTAATCTCTGCAGTTAGTGGAACTAAAAATCATTCGAAGATTAAAGATGATCAATAAATTGTATTATTATTATCTGAGCTTTGTCCTCTGGTTTGGACACAATGTCAATTTCATTTTGTTATTCTCTGTCATTGTGTTGTTTCCTTTCTTAGTTTTAAAAAGTGCGACCAAAATAAAACAAGTGATGCTGAGATGCTTCCCCCTGATTGGTTGAATATTACAAACACTGACATCATGTTGTGGCTGAGAGCGTTTCTGTTTATATCATGTTCGTATCTGTGTGTGTGTGTGTGTGTGTGTGTGTGTGTGTGTGTGTGTGTGTGTGTGTGTGTGTGTGTGTGTGTGTGTGTGTGTGTGTGTGTGTGTGTGTGTGTGTGTGTGTGTGTTGCCTGGCATTACTGGGCAGTATGATGAGAGAGAGAGCTACAGAGAGAGAGAGAGGGACAGAGGGAGGGAGAGGGAGAGGAAAACAGACGAGTAAGCAACAGTGAGCAGAGAAACCTGATGAAAAGCAGCTCAGAGGAAAACCAAAGACTGTGTGAGTGTTTCTGTGACTTTGATGTTCCAGTAGTGTTTGGTATTAAGAGTCCCAGTGGTCTGACCGTCTGTCTGCTCGTCTCTCAGCTCGTCTCTCAGCTCGTCTCAGGATGACCGTCACTTACTCCAGTAAAGTCGCCAACGCCTCCTTCTTCAGTTTCCACCGGCTGCTGCTGCGCTGGAAGGGAAGCATCTACAAGCTGCTGTACCGGGAATTCACTGTGTTCGTCCTGCTCTACACCGTCCTGAGCGTTGTGTACAGGTCACACACACACACACACACACACACACACACACACACACACACTGCATCATAAAGTAAATCCACCACCATTTGTTATCCTGATGCTCTACGATAATAATCTGTATAGGATTGTAATTATTTGATATTTCGGTTTCAGTCCAGAATATGTAACATCAGGCACTGAACTCTGCACCTCCTCCTTCTCTGGAGGAGGGTCATGTGTGAACACAGAAGATTGAACAAGAGGCTCCTCAGCTTCTGCGACTTTCTCCGCCTTGCCAAAAGTGAAGCCAAAGCATCTGGATTGCCCCCTGGTGGCAGTAAAGGCCATAAACCCTGTCCCCTGTCAGCAGATGGGACATGGAGCAAACCCCCAAAATCATGTTAAAAACAGTTATTTGATGATACAAAACAGGTTTAGGCGTCATGATTGACAGCTGAGACTCCTATATTTCTGCTGTGTCTGCATTATACAAATGCGTCCATTTCTAAATAGCGGTTGGAATGGGAGATGCGTCGTCCGTCTTTATTTACAGTCGATGGCTTCAACATTCAACTGTGAATCTTAGTGCTTCTGATTAGCTGTTGATGAGTGACTTTTGCTGGTTGTGGATTTCCTGTGTTGTCTGTTTTCAGACTCGTCCTCTTTGACCATCAGAAGAGACTGTTTGAGAAACTTTCCATGTACTGTGACAAATACGCAGAGCAGATCCCCGTCACCTTCGTCCTGGGTACGTCTCAATATCTAACACAAGGTCTCCTGAAGCCAGTTCGGCTGCACTCACGTCCTTATTCACCAAACAGTTCATGAAAGGAAACTAAAATAAAGTTTTATTTCAGCATCATTTCTGCTTTGTGATGAGGCCTTTTTGTTTCAGACCAATGACTGTATCTAAAGATGGACGATGTGACAGCTCCCTAAAGTGTTGACTTAAGATCTCGATCACACCCCCGGTGGCTGGTTGCAGTAGCTATAGGTTTTAAACGCTGCCTCATTGAAAACTCAAACTCCACTGATCACTATTGCACTGACTCTGACTCCAAAAGTCCAAGATGGCAGCGCCTGCATCCGAGTTCTTTCAGCTAGAAGTGGAGACGCGTTGACCGTCTTTATTTACAGTCTGTTGTTTGGAGACAAAACCTTTGGTTCATACCAATTTCTCAATTTGCAGCTCTGATCCAAAATGTTAAGGGGATAGAATATTCAGAACCTTCGCCTGTTACCAGAGGAAATAACATCCTGACATTAAATCCTCATCTGTTTATGTGGTCAATGTAACCTGTGGTTTAGTTGGGTCACTAAACACCTGCAGTTTAACCAGACTCCTTCCAGAGAATCAGTGTGACTGAGCAACACTAAACAGTCAAACTGGGATCATGAAACACAGACTCAGTGAAAACCTGAAACACAACTGAGAGTCAGCGCCTGGGGATGAAGAGGAAGAGGCAGATGGAGCCTCATTAGCTGCTAATGGAAACAGATCATTAATGATCAGGCTAAAAGCAGGATGAGTGTTTTTGTATCTGATCAGAGAATCAGTGAAAACTGCCTCATGTTTCCACAGTTTCCTCCAAACAGATAGGAGACAGTGCCCCCCCCCCCCCCAATAAACAACAGAAACCAATGCAAATCCATAGTTTATACACATTTTGCATCTTTGTTGTCATTTATGATTCCGTGTCTCTTTGTTGAAGGTTTGCACCTCACTGTGGTCGTTTAGAGTCTTTTGTATCTTGGTAAATATAGTAAATCTTTCTCTGTGCTGTTCGCTGGGTTGTGTTGCAGGTTTTTATGTGACTCTGGTGGTGAATCGATGGTGGAACCAGTTTGTGAATCTGCCGTGGCCCGACAGACTGATGTTCCACATCTCCAGGTACTTTCACACAACTCTCAACATATGTATATTCTTTGTGAACAGGTGAAAAGAGACAATAGATCTCAGAGTTTGCAGAATGGATCCAGTCTTATTGACGTTTAGATTTTAAATCACGTCTCCTAATTTCTTTAGAATCAAACCAATTAGTGTTGAATCTAATCGAAAGAGAAATATTAGGGAGTTAAAATGGAAAACAAAGAGCATTACCAATGTTTAGATATTATTGTATATTTTATTCAAAGGATTAAGATTTCATTACGATCACAGGACACTAAAGGCTTACTAGCTTAAGTTAAACTAACTAAATATGACTCAGAGACATTCGTGCCACACTGTTAATATCGCTGTGTTTCCTACAGCTGTGTTCAGGGTAAAGATGAATATGGCCGCCTCCTGCGCAGGACGTTGGTGCGATACGTCAACTTAACGTCGCTCCTCATCTTCCGTTCCGTCAGCACCGCCGTCTGCAAACGATTCCCGACCATGGACCACGTGGTGGAGGCAGGTAAGCGACTGACGTGAACCCGTAGGTTAATTCTTCCATACTGATATTGCTCAGCTCAAACCAGCTTGAGTTCAGTGTTTCCAGTATAAGTTTGTGGGTCCTGGTCAGAGTCAGACGGAGTTCAGCTCCTTCCTGGTTGCGTGTCTTCCTTCCTGTAACCGTCTGATGAGGCCCCAGGGATCCACTGGTTATCTGCGGATTAGAGCTGCAGGAGAAATGAGCTGATGACCTGAGTGTCTCATCCTCTGTGCTCTGTTGGGCGTTAACGTCTTCAGCTAAAACAGCGAGCGACTCCTTTCCCATTGCCATAGAGGCGTCTGGTTTTTTACCCTGGTCATGTTCGATATCACAAATGAGCGGAAAACATTCTCACCTCTCTGTTTTTCCAAATTAGCACATTCACCCAGGTGTCATGTTTCCATGACTGTTGATCGGTGCTGGAGCCGAAAATATCCTGAGTCTACTGCAGAGAGACGTGACCCCGAGGGAATGATGATTGTAACACATTGCAGACAAAATCCAGATGTTCTTGGGTTTTAACAATAGGTCTCTCTACCTGTTTGTCTCGACACCTGCAGGTTTTATGACTCCGGAGGAGAGAAAGGTTTTTGACAACATCCGCTCACCTCACCTGAAGTACTGGATTCCTGTGGTCTGGTTCTCCAACCTGGCAGTCTAAAGCTCGACAAGAAGGACGTATCCAGGACAGCATCGACCTGCAGAACATTCTCAATGTGACAGACAGGAGAACAATTCATATGTTATTTTCTATGTCAAAGTATGAGTGTACAGAAGTGAAGTGAACACATAAGCTAAGAGACTCTGTTTCCAATCAGCCTGTTGAGCTTCATTAATCTGGGGGAGACAGCAGCTGGTGAACACTAACCCTGTCCACGTCCTGTCTCTGCATCTAGGAGATGAACCTGTTCAGGACTTGGTGTGCGACTCTTTTCGGGTACGACTGGGTCGGCATCCCACTGGTCTACACACAGGTCTGTCTTATGTCACGTTTGAAACAGATGCAGCTCATCTAATCATATCATCATCATCATTACTGTAACTGGATCAGAGCAGTGGAAATCTCCCACAGACAGAGGGAGAGAGGGTCCATTCTCCTGTGACATCCACACGACTGCATTTTCATTTGAAAACTCATCAGCTCTGCAGTGGAGACATCTGGTGTCATCACCACTGCAGAGTTTTACAGCCACTACAACGGAAACGTTTCAGTTTGAAAACGATGACTTTGATGCTCACATCCACTTTCTGATTGGTTCTTTTCAGTCCCAGCCTCTATCTCCGTCTCTTTCTCTTCAGGTCGTCACTCTTGCTGTCTACACCTTTTTCTTCGCTTGTCTAATCGGTCGACAGTTTCTGGACCCCACCCAGTGTTACCAAGGTCATGACCTCGACCTCTACGTCCCCGTCTTCACCCTGCTGCAGTTCTTCTTCTACTCCGGCTGGCTGAAGGTGAGTTTACTTTGTCGTCTACTAAAGAACAAAGATCCTCATGTTTCTCCTATGTTCCTTCTTCCAGTTTGTCACTCAGTCGCACTCACACCTCGTTTCTACAGCAAATAGTCACAGGAACACATGAAAACAGTCCCAGCTGAACGCTTGGGCCTTTTGTTTGCCACAGAGATATTAGAACATTAGAACCAGCTACAGGCTTTAATGTTAAGTATGTTGACAGTTGGCAGAATATCGCACTCGTCCACATTATATTTTCAATCTAAAATACATCAGTGTTGCTAAGGTTTGTAAAAATGTACTTTTCCTTTATTTCAAAAAGTGAACTTAGTAAGTTTATTCTGTTCTTTGTTACTTCATTTCCCTCTAATCTATATGAGATCTACACCCTTCGTCCCTCTTGTGGGAATCTGGGCCTGTGATACTTGGTATATATAATATATATAATAATACCTGTTAATGATGTTTGTGGTTGTTAGGTCGCGGAGCAGCTGATCAACCCCTTCGGAGAGGATGACGATGACTTCGAAGCCAACTGGATCATCGACAGGAACCTTCAGGTTGGAAACCGTCACTGCACTGAAAATTAGTTTCACAACAGAGAATGGTTTCGTCCAAAAGAAGTGAAACCTCGTCAGTTTTGGTGGAAACAGAAACGATAAAGTGAGATGTGGGATTTTAAGAATAACTATTTCTCACTAATAAGAGACGTTCAAACTTACTTTACAAGAAGTCCCTTAACAATATGAAGAAGTAGACCTGATGCTCCGGTCCCTCCTCCAGGCACCGTAGAAGCTAACACCTCAGAAACCTCTGCTCTGCTGCTTGGTGAAATAAGTAGATCATGTGTACTTTGCGACTCTGTATTGTGACCCAAACATTTCAACACTGTTTTTGTGTCACATTAGAAGCTCGGGTCCAAATGTGTTCAAATCCAAACACATACAATAGTGATATGTATCTTTAGTGTGGGTGGCAAACAGTCACGGTCTATTCCTATGACCTCAAAGGAAATGCCTTTGAGGTCATAGAATTGACTTTGGTTGCCTCATCACAATAAACCTCACTTAGAAGAAGCAAAAGAAGACAAAGACAATTTGCAGAATGCAAATCGCAAAACAAAAACAGCTGCGTCCGTGAAAAGAGTAGAAGATAAAACCGATTCTGATATGATGAACAACAAGGTAGCTACAGAAAGATAAAGAAAAGATATGGAGATGATTGAGGAGACGACAGATGAGCAGGTGGCGACCAGCACAGGACACTCACCGCCTGCCTTGCCCTCGGAGACAGAGCTGCAGCTGCGGGCGTTTGTCAGCATCGTCACTGTTAAAGTCTTGGACAAGTGCGGCACACTAATTTGCTGCGGCAAAAAGAAGGCTATCTGCCACATACAGCGTCTGACAAAGAAGACGTTGGAGGGACTTCCGGACGGGCTTGTCCCAAACATGCGAAAGCGCAACAACGTGAGCAAGGCGGTTACCAAAAGGCTTCAGCGGAGGTACGGCATGTGGCTCGCGTTTGTGCTTCCTGCACCCAACCGGAGTGAAGAAGCTGTTATAGTTGAGTGCTTTCAAACTGAACTCATAAAGCACCTTGCAAAAGGTCACCTCAGCTCCCGCAGTGAGTTCCTGGCCTACTGCTGCTGCATCTCAACTGCAGCGCTAATGGGAATTGGAATTGTAATTTTGTTTATTGTATTTAATATTCTGATGCTGTAAAAGTAAAAATGTATCTCTCAATAGCTGCTTACAGACCTGAACACTGTTTGTATGAGGAGGCTCAGATGTTCATTTTGAGCCTTGGATCTTAATGAGACATTTGATTAACTTCATTCGGTCACAACTAAACAAACGTGAGGATTAATGATTAATCATGAGACGACGAACTGCTGCTCGGAAGCTGCGGGACTTTGACTCTCCACGGAGGGTGAGTGGCTCTTAAAAGAGCCGTTGTGTGGTGAGCGAGGTGCGGGCAGGTTACGCTCTCTCCCCGCGGATGCGCCGGGCCAGCTGGATGTCTTTGGGCATGATGGTGACCCTCTTGGCGTGGATGGCGCACAGGTTGGTGTCCTCGAACAGGCCGACCAGATAGGCCTCGCTGGCCTCCTGCAGAGCCATGACGGCGGAGCTCTGGAAGCGCAGGTCGGTCTTGAAGTCCTGAGCGATCTCCCGGACCAGGCGCTGGAAGGGCAGCTTGCGGATCAGCAGCTCGGTGGACTTCTGGTAGCGGCGGATCTCTCTGAGAGCCACGGTCCCGGGCCTGTAGCGGTGAGGCTTCTTCACGCCGCCGGTGGCCGGGGCGCTCTTCCGGGCAGCCTTGGTGGCCAGCTGCTTCCTGGGAGCTTTCCCTCCGGTGGACTTACGGGCGGTCTGCTTGGTTCGTGCCATCCTTACTCTTTCGGCGGAGACGAGGAGAATGAAGTGGACGCGGACTCGGCGCTGCTCTTAAACCGTTGGACCGGCTCTGGTGACGGTGACGCTGCCTCAGACCTCCGGCCCCTGATTGGAGAGCGGCTCCCTCCTGGAGCTCAGCGCCGCCCAGAGAGCGACCCACCCACCGGAACTCCGCTGCTTATTGGAGGGAACTCTTTTCAAAATGTGCGCCAAAAGTCGTTCGTGTGGAAGGATCCGCCCCGCGCTGCTCTCCGCGGACAGAACCCCAGCTTCCCTGAGATCTGATCCTGGAAATCACATCAAAATGTCTGGAAGAGGTAGAACCGGCGGAAAGGCCCGCGCCAAGGCGAAGACCCGCTCCTCCCGGGCCGGGCTCCAGTTCCCGGTGGGCCGTGACCACCGGCTGCTCGCCCAGCGAGTCGGAGCCGGAGCCCCCGTGTACCTGGCGGCTGTATTTACACAATGTCCCCCTTCATCTTCTCATCTTCACTGTCCCGTAGAGGGTTTATATCAGAGTCACGGTCCAGTCACTTTACACTGAAACTTCACTTTAAGACTTTAATGACAAAGTATAATCATTTTGGTCTGAGGACAAAGTTTCCAGCACTTTTCATGAGGTAGAAATATATTTTCATAATGTTTCACTAGAACATGTTTATTTGATGATGTCTGTAGTGAATGTCCTTCCAGTTCCAGCTTCCTGTCTGTGATCTGAATGTGTCTGGATCTGGATTCAGTCTAAACATAAAAATACGAAGCTCTGCATTTAAAAATAAAATCCTAGTGAAATGGACAAATAAATATTCATATATTTGATCCCCTGCAGGATTAATAAAGTCTCATCTGGACCCGAACACAAGAGAAATACTATTTTACATTTCTACTGTAGCAACATGAACAGTTACTCCTCTGAAAGTAATGTTTACATTCAGTGACTCGTCCTGGACAATAATAATAATACTGTAAAACATGTACATTACACAGTACCGGTTAGTATGAATATAGTTTGTATTGATTATTAATACATATTTCAACTTGATAACAGTATAACTGAGTACTAGTACCTCTAAGTACAAAGTGTTGTAAAGTTGTAGTATTGTGTAGAAGTATTGGTAGTATTTAGTAAGTGTGAACTCAGTGACAGTAGGAACCAGCTCTCTCGGGTCTCGGGTGTGTGGCTCTTAAAAGAGCCTTTTGTTCGGGTTCGAGTGTGTGTCCGCTCACTTCCTCTTGGACGGAGTCTTCTTCGCCGCCGCCCTCTTCGCAGGAGCCTTCTTCGCCGCGGCAGCCTTCTTCGCCGCAGGCTTCTTCACCGGGGTTTTCTTCACCGCCTTCCTCGGGCTCTTGGTGGCCCTCTTCGGGCTCTTGGGCACCTTCTTGGCCGCCGCCGCCACAGATTTCTTCGCCTTCTTCGGGGACTTCTTGGTGACCGCGGCTTTCTTGGCTGCGACGGCCTTCTTGGCCGCGGGAGCTTTCTTGACGGGGCTCTTCTTGGCTTTGGGGGCAGGCTTCTTAGCGGCCGCTTTCTTGGGGCCGGTCTTGTTCAGCTTGAAGGAGCCGGAGGCGCCGGTTCCCTTGGTCTGGACCAGGGTCTCGTTGTCGACGAGCGCTTTGACGGCGACTTTGACGCGGTTGTTGTTCTTCAGCACATCGTAGCCGCCGGCCAACAGAACCTTCTTCAGGGCGGCCAGGGACATGCCGTTGCGCTCGGTGGAGGCAGTCACGGCCTGGACGATGAGGTCGCGGACGCTGGGTCCCGTCCTCTTGGGCTTGGCTGCCGCCTTGGCTGCCGCCTTCTTCGGGCCCTTGGCCGGCGCTGGAGTGGGAGCTTCTTCTGGCATGGTTCCGCTGCTCGGTGTCAGTCAGAGTGATGAAGTCCTGCTGCAGGAGGCCGCTCTTAAACACACCATGAGAACCGTGGAGAGTCAACTCCGCCCGCCGCGGCTCTGTGTGCTGCGAACACCGGACACTTGTGTTTTCTTCTCACCGATAAAACGCCATAAAATCACCGTGGAAGAGGCGACAAGTGTCGGCGACGGTGACAACAGACACCGGGCGCGTGTGTCTTCAAGTCGGAGGTGCGCAGAGCTCCGGGGATCAGGGCGTTCTGTCCGTGGAGCCCCGAAACCTCGCCTGTTCGCCGCGGTGAGCGGCGCCGAACACCGTGTTTTCCCACTAATTTCTCCCCTAAAATGGTTTAAAATGCTCCGGAGCTCCATCAAAACCAGCTTCCCATCTGCCCCAAATGTTAGTCCAGGGGCTCGGTGTGAAAACACTCAGCTACCGATGATTATTTTATGATAAACTGACGCTTTCTGTCGGCAGCAAACACACCGAGGATCAGGGCGCAGTGGACCCGAGCTGAGAACATTTGTCCTGCAGGCTGCTGCTCAATGATTCACCTCTAATGTCATTATTAACAAAAATACAATAAATCAACACATGATGGTTCACAACAAGTCATTTAACAGTTTCACTCTTACACTGGTAAATAAGTTAATGCTGATTTATGCCGTTTATATGACTTCCTTCAGATATCAGTGACACTGACACTGTATACAAACAGGTCCAAACTTCATCCTGTAACTTTTATATTCTGTACTTTATTGATTTAAAATGTTAAAATTGACCCGGTTCAGTGTCTCACACACAGTTTTACCTTGTGTTACTTTATTAATACATACACTACCATTCAGAAGTTTGGGGTCACACAGACAATTTCGTGTTTTCCATGAAAACTCACACTTTTATTTATCAGTTGCAAAATGAATAGAAAATATAGTCAAGACATTGACAAGGTTAAAAATAATGATTTTTATTTGATATATTATTTTTTTCCTTCAAACTTTGCTCCATTTGCAGCAGTTACATCATCGCAGACCTTTGGCTTTCTAGCTGTTAATTTGTTGAGGTAATCTGTAGAAATCCCCCCCACGCTTCCTGAAGCACCTCCCACGAGTTGGATTGGCTTGATGGGCACTTGGTGCGTACCATACGGTCAAGCTGCTCCCACCACAGCTCAGTGGGGTTGAGATGTGGTGACTGCCCTGGCCACTCCATTACAGACAGCATACCAGCTGCCTGCTTCTTCCCTCAATAGTTCTTGCATAATTTGGAGGTGTGCTTTGGGTCATTGTCCTGTTGTCGGAGGAAATTGGCTCCAATCAAGCGCTGTCCACAGGGTATGGCATGGCGTTGCAAAATGGAGTGATAGCCTTCCTTATTTAAAATCCCTTTTACCTTGTACAAATCTCCCACTTTATCAGCACCAAAGCAGCCCCAGACCATCACAGTACCTCCACCGTGCTTGACAGGTGGCGTCAGGCACTCGTCCAGCACCTTTTCACCTGTTCTGCGTCTCACAAATGTTCTTCTGTGTGATCCAAACACCTCAAACTTTGATTCGTCTGTCCATAACACTGTTTTTCAATCTTCCTCTGTCCAATGTCTGTGTTCGTTTGCCCATATCAATCTTGGCCAGTCTCAGATATGGCTTTTTCTTTGCCACTCTGCCTAGAAGGCCAGCATCCCGGAGTCGCCTCTTCACTGTAGACGTTGACACTGGCGTTTTGCGGGTACCATTTAAAGAAGCTGCCAGTTGAGGACCTGTGAGGCGTCTATTTCTCAAACTACAGACTCTAATATACTTGTCTTCTTGCTGAGTTGTGCACCGGGGCCTCCCACTTCTCTTTCTACTCTGGTTAGAGCCCGTTTGTGCTGTTCTCTGAAGGGAGTAGTACACACCGTTGTACCCACAAATGTGCTAACATAATTGCACAAGGGTTTTCTAATCATCCATGGAAATGGGCCTCTATACACCGATGTAGATATTTCATTAAAAACCAGACGTTTCCACCTGGAATAGTCATTTACCACATTAACAATGTATAGAGTGTATTTTCTGATTCATTTAATGTTATCTTCATTGAAAAAAAACAGTGCTTTTCTTTGAAAAATAGGAAATTTCTAAGTGACCCCAAACTTTTGAACGGTAGTGTATATTTAGACGATATATTATAATGGCTTATAAGAGGCCTCATCTCTTCTCCTTTTAAAATATAATTTATTAGAATCGTTCACAGACAATTGATGAATACATATAAAAGAAGACGTGTTCTTTATCGATCCCAAATTGGGAAATTGCTGGTAAAACAAAGTTTGGCAGAATCTCTCCTCAACAAAAGACACAGTAACAACACATCAGGGTTCTCATGGTGAAGTGACACATGGAAACAGTTTGATGTGAACACGTCCATCAGCTGGTATCAGTTATAACAGAATCGCCCACCACACTGACATGGACCGAAGTGGTTCAACACTTTTCTCTCGTAGGTGGTTTCTGAGATGATATATAATAATAATAATTATCAATCTATCCAACTGCATTATTATTGTATGAAGCATTTACACCATCAACACCAGTCCAGTGTTACCACATCACTCCCTCTTTGTATTGTGATAAACCTGCTGTACATTTACATTGCACTCCTGTTTCACATTTAGCATTTTACTTCACTTCTTTATCTTTATATATTGTTTTTTATTCTAATGCCGAGTACTTATTGTGTTTTCATGTTTTTATGTTCATTGTATGCAATTTTCACCAAGAACAATTCCAGGTAGGTGTAAACCTACTTGGCAATTAAGAACTTCTGATTCTGATTTGTCTCGTGTCTGATGTTAATCACGTGTCAGATGAAGCTGCTGTTTGGATCATATTGATGCGTAATGAGTCTCATAAGGATTCACATGAGCCACGGGACTGAACCCTCCACCGACTCTGATGAGCTGCAGGGAAACCGGAGGACAGAGCCGGTGAGTGAGTGTGAGCATCAGGACCGTTTGTCTCCATGGAGCCGGTGGGTGGCTCTTAAAAGAGCCGTTGGGTGGAAGCGGGGTCTCCGCAGTTTACTTGGAGCTGGTGTACTTGGTCACGGCCTTGGTGCCCTCGGACACGGCGTGCTTGGCCAGCTCCCCGGGGAGCAGCAGACGGACGGCGGTCTGGATCTCCCTGGAGGTGATGGTGGAGCGCTTGTTGTAGTGCGCCAGGCGGGAGGCCTCCCCGGCGATGCGCTCGAAGATGTCGCTCACGAAGGAGTTCATGATGCCCATGGCCTTGGAGGAGATGCCGGTGTCGGGGTGCACCTGCTTCAGCACCTTGTACACGTAGATGGCGTAGCTCTCCTTGCGGCTCTTCCTCCTCTTCTTGCCGGTCTTACCGGGGACCTTGGTCACCGCCTTCTTGGAGCCCTTCTTGGGCGCTGGAGCCTTCGCTGGTTCCGGCATCGTTTCTGTGGATCAGACGAGATGTGAGGAGGAGACGGCGGAGGACCGCATTTACACACATCACATGTAAATGAGGCTGTGTGGTCCCCCGCCTGTGATTGGCTGAGCCGGTCACCAGGCAGACGGTGAAAGGTTCTGAACAGTTTAAACCAACAGAGAAGAAGAATCTATAAAGTCTTCTGTTAATCAAACATTAGACAATGAATTATCATGTGATATATTATATTAATATATTATATTTATAACCACACTCACAGATGATACATTTCTATGTTTGATTTAATATCACACACTTCATAAACAATTACTCTTACAGCCACACACTTACACACACAACTGTGCATACAAAGAATCTGTAGTTTCACAACTTACAAATAAAATAGGTTTGATTTCGGTTTATTTTCTTTATTTTGTTTATGTTATTCTGAAATTGTTTGTTATTTTTAACACCGTCATGGATTAAGATGCTTTTTTATGATATAGTGTTTGATTAAAACAACAAACCACAATCCCGTCATTCTCTTCACGTCCTGTTTCCCTGTTCCTGCAGGTGTCGCTGTTGGCTGTGGATGAAATGCACATGAACTTGCCTCACATGACCAAAGACATGTACTGGAACGACTGCGACGCTCGACCACCGTACACGCTGGCTGCTGCCGACTACTGCATCCCCTCATTCCTCGGCTCCACCACCGACATGGGGTCAATACGCAGTCACGCATATTTTACATGTTCATTATTTGCTCGTTTCAACCAAGTGAGCTGATTGGTTTAAACTGATCGTCTCGATCTTTTTGCTGATGATGAAAGTTGTTAGCAGGGATTCATTCTGAGCTTTTACTGTTTTTACTGTTAAGATAAAAAAGTATTCTACAAATAGATATATTAAAGACCTAATACATGATCATTATGGAAGTGGAACTGTTATTGTCCCTCATCTCAATACTTGTCTGAATTGAACTGGGACTGATTTTGCTGATAAAACTATTAAAAACTCAGCGACTCCTCAACAGCCAAACGTTTGATCCAACGTCTCTTTCAGACTCTCAGACATTCTCCAGTTTGATGAGGCCGACGTTAGCGACAGTTGTCCTCGGCAACCGGAGTCTGTACTGACCCGGCGCCAAGAGTCGGTAATATAATGTATTTTTAACTCTGCCAACAAGGTTACGGTTTAATTCCGGTTTAATTATTTCATTCATAAACTAGAAATCTCTCAATTGAATTTGCAGGTTCTTGGGCGAGTCCGCCGGCTGCTGAGCGTTCAAGAGCCTCCTGAACTCCGACCTCCTCGACCCATCTTCAAACGGCACAGCAGTGATGCAACAGGAAGCTTCTTCCCAGACTTCAGGTACAGTTCTCTTCATTGTGCCTCGATAACGTTCTTACATAGGAAGAAATCTCAGATAAGAAAACATTGGTAAATGTCACAATCTTCGTGAAAACTGTGTTAGTGGGTTTTAAGAAGAACTCTCTTGGTGAATGAGGCCCACTGATCTTTCTGTTCTCACTTCCTGTTCATTCAGGCTCAGCCCAGGTGTAGGTGGCCTGGCCCCACCCCCCTCCTTGGTCACCCCCCCTCCTCCCATGGACACCTTGTCCACATTGAGGGAGGTCAACAGTAGCCCCGCCTCCCCTGAGAGCTCCCCCTCTGCTGTGTTCCCCCAGCTTCTCATCAGCCCGCCAGTGTTTGACGTCTGGAACAAGGCGGATTCTTCTGCCAACGCCGAGGTGGTGAACGTCCACAACGGTTTGGATCCTTCCTCCATAGAGGAGGCGCCAGGCCTGGACAATCCAAGGTGATTCATCATCTCAAATTTGGTGCAGCTTGTTTGAATTTAAGGTTCTGTTGGGAGGAGCTATGTTCTGTTCCAATCTCATATTTCTAAGTCGATTCCTTTGACTTTAATATCCTTTGTGTTTCCAGGGCCAGCTCCTTGGTTTGTTGCTCCCCCACTCAATTAGGACCAAAGGAATTCCAATGGACAGCAACAAATATCCAAAATCGGCAATCAACTCGACCACGAAGGCGCCAGTTCTCCCTGCAGTTTTCCAGGCAGACGTCAAAGTCGTCGGTTCGCAGCCTGCCGAGCCCGAAGGGCCTGGGGAGGCGTAGGCGATGTCTGGCTCGATTCCAGTCCAGAAGATCACCTGGTCCACCGACTGACACTCTGCAGCTCCCTGACCCCGAGCAGGACCCCTGCTTCCAGGGAATGACTGAGGATGACGAGTCAGACAGAACCAACAACAGCAAGGACGTCGAAAACAACAACTCCCAGTCACACAGTTCAGGAGAGAAAAGAGAATCACTCACTTAGTAACATAACATTGGGCAAACAGAACCAAACAGAACCAGTCACTGAGCTGACGACTTCAATACTTGAACGATTTGACGCCTTAACCTTGGTTTACTGATTAGTTTTGTTACTGGAGACAAAAATAAAACAAAGTTGACATAAAAACGAGTCAAAATTCGCAAAAGAATCCTGATAATGACACAACGAAAAAAGAGCAAGAGCTTCTGTTATTCAGAACTCTGGTGTTTTCCCATTCACTTCTACACAGAGTTTTTTGGATGCCATCTAGTGACTAATAGAGGAACTGCAGGTAATCCACACCTATTCCTATTTTACACTAAAATTAGCAGCTATGCGCAGGTTTTTATAACATGGTTAAACTTTTAAAAGGAGTGTGATTCCTTTCACATTGTCAGTAAAGGAGTTTGCCTTTCTCTTTTTTCCCCTGAGGCTCTCTCACCTCTCCGTCTTGCCAAATTAGCACTTTCACCCAGGTGTCTCTTTTCCATCATTTCTGATCAGAGCCAATTTAAACCCGTGTACAAGTAGAGTCATTCGACCCGGACGTGAAAGATGTATCCACTCACATCGCAGACAAAAGCCAGACATTAGTGGGTTTTTAGAAAAGTGGAAAAAGTGTTTTAAACTCTGACCCACAGACCAAACGCTGGTAAATGCCGATCCCATCAAGTTCTGCTCCTCAGGATTATTGACTTTAAAGGTTTCTAGAAAGTAATATTTTTTTGGAACAAAACTGTCTGTTTATTTGTAATGACTGTGATATTCTCTCATTTTGTAAATGCACCTTGAAGTGATGAATTCACTTTATCTGTGGCTGCTGCTGAATCACCACAAAACACATTTTTAGAATAAAACAACCATCAATGACAAATGACTTCATTTCTTATCGATATTTTTATTGCTGATCCAGCTGTTAGCCACTGATGGTTATTATTTGCTCGGGTGCTTAGCAGGTGCAAAGCCGACCCGGTCCTGTCCTCTGTCGAAGACGCTGTAGAACTCTGTCAGAAATACATCTCCCAGAATCCACAGGGGGCCCTCAGGGGAAAGAATGTCCACGCTCTGGAATCCACTGAAACACATCTCCCTGTCACCAAGCATCTCCTGAAGATCAGGGCAGAGATATTTCATATTACAGAACAGTATGGGCATTGTATTGGTAACAGGACAGACCAGTGGTGCCATTACCTTCCTGACATATTGATCAGCAGTCAGTGTGAACTCTTTCCCCCCCAGGACGAACGTCACATGAGGCAAACTGGACAACCTGGCGCAGTCGATAAGAAACTAAACACACACAAAGGTCAAGATCTACTTTCTGTCAAGTTTTAAGAATTCACTTTCAGACACGAGATTAATATTGATTCGGTTTTGTTTACTTCTCCAATGTTTGTGGGCGTGGCTCCGATCAGTTGCTGGAGGTTAAAGATGTCATTGCTCGGTCCAGCAATTAGGGAAGTTCCTGTATCGACAATCGCTTGGCAACCACGAGGACAAAAGGAACTCACACCCTGCACCGCCACACTGAAACACACAGACGTCATCACCACGGTGTGTAAACTCTTGTTTTGTTGACTATGATGAGGTCAACATGTCGTCACAGGAGCAGTTAAACATCTGCTTTTAATGCTGTAAATGAAGAACAATGGCACCTTGTCTAATAAATCTCTTTGTACTGCCTTCTGGTGGTTGATACGTGTACTGCATAGCACCCCAACATGATGTACACACACTATTTATTGGATATGGTCATGAGCTGTAACTGATATTCATTAAACGTGCCACAAAAATAATGAAATTAAAGAAAATTATGTTTCTGATTGTCAGTACAGTTTAGTAACTTTAGTTTGGGGTTAAGATCAAAATAAAGATAAATTCATGTAAACCTGTCCATTTTAATCTGCCAGTATCCCTTAGCCGTCACTGGAATCCAGTTAATGGGTCCAATGTACATCGACTCATCGGTACCACCGAGCATCAGTTCACCTTCGGGGCTGCCGCCACGTGTTCTTCTGCAGAGACATGAACACGACAATGAAAATGCAGTTGACAGTTTTTATTTTTATGTTTAGTCTCAAAACATTTTCTTTTTACGCCTCTGAGACGATTGGTTGATCATTGACTTCCCAGAATCCCTTTAGACCAAATGTCAAACACAAGAAAGGTTTTTCTCTGCTGAATCTCCCCCAAGAAAAGTGTGACCCCCTTGAACCCCCTCAACCCGAGGCCACTGGGACAAAGATCTCTTGGATTCTTCTCTGGTACTTTGTGAAAATCTTCGGTCTACCGTAAAACCCTAAAACTCTACTGAAACTTTTGTACTTGTTAGAAATTACTAGAGAATCCTCTAAATCCCCCGGACGGAATCAGACTCTCCGTGACCCTCCAGAGATCACCTGGCTGAAGCAGTTAAAGACAGAGGACAGCCCTGTGGCCACACTGGTGAATGCTTGAATATAGTCATGACATTAATTCCTTCAAACTGGTGAAGTTGCACCTGCTGAGGTAGAAAGAGAAGACTGGTTCATCCACCGTCTTCTGCGCCAACATGTTGTCAAAAACAGGGTTTCCAAGGATCTCTGCAAGGGCCGGATAGCCCATCCCCAGAACGCCATCAAACTTCGCTAATACAAATGTGGCACCAGGCTCGTAGACAGATTCCCCAAACTCCTGGTTCAGGATGGTCAGACCACCGACCTGAAACAGAAGACAACTAGTATATATTTGTACATTGAGGACATCTTTATTATTATTTATTATGCATTTCTGCCTGGAAATCTGAATATATTCACCATGTCTTCCTATAAACTGTGGTGTCCCTCAGGGTGGGATTGAGGACCCACTTATATTTTCACTTTATATGAAAATCTTGTTTTCGCTATTTTTCAGAGGCAAAGTATCTGCTACCACTGTTACACCGATGACACAAAACTCAGTAACGCACTTGATTCCCTAAACAACAATATGTTGTACGTGTCGTAACCCATCAGTCACAGTTATAGTCTTTCATTGTAACGTTCACAGAACAGAAGAGACCTTCAGTGTGTCTCTGGCCATGACGCCCAGCAAGTGTCCGGATCCGTAGTGAATCCCGAACAGCCGACCGTCATGATGAAATGTTGATGACTCAAAAGCCCTGAAACGCCTGTGCAACACTGTAAAACAAACACACACACACACACACAGAGGGGGGGGGGGGGGGGGGGGAGAGAGAGAGAGAGAGAGAGAGAGACCTTGGACTTGTTGTCACACTACACCAGTCAGGCCGTTCTGACCCACAACTCAAACACTGTTGCAGTATTGTGTGTGTGTTGTGTTGTGGTACCACAGGCTTGGCTGACACAGTAGGACGATGGGACCCAGAGATCAGCTGAGCCGGTGTCAAAGATCACAGAGAAGTTCTGCTCCGGCGTCCCGAGCCTGATGTCAGCGTAATACTGAGCCTGACGCAAAACACAGACACGAAGAGTCAGCAGTATTTCACCAGAACACAAGAAATGCTCCCAGGTGTCATGCTTGACTTTATTCTGACGTGGGACCATGAGCAAGGCACAGAAACTGCAACACATTTAAAACCAATAAATTAATAATCAAATTAAATTTAAACAATGAGGAGGTTACACAGTGAATTGGTTTAGAGCCTTGCACAGGAGCACTTCAGCAGACGTAAAGAAAATCATTCTTCTCTGTTCTGAGCAGTTGCAAGGTTTGAACCAGCAACCTCTCCACCTGACGGTCAGTGTCATCATTCTTACATCCATGAAGTTGTAGATCCTCTCACTGGAGCGTCCCAGACGCAGCGACGGCGTGCCGGAAGGGAAGCAGTGAGCGTAGCGGCGGTTGAACATGTCAGGCCGGTGATCCCTGAGGAACTCCTCCAACAGGCCGTCAGCTCGCAGCTGGGAACGAATGGAAGGCGCCCGCCTCAGAGGGATCCTGCAGGTGAAAGTTCAGCTTCTACGATTTCAATTTACTGACTGAATTTGTTTATATCTTTAATGAGAAGAACTCATCACAAAAACTTTGGTTTCTTGGAGAAAAACTAACAAAGATTTTGACTTGAGCGTAAACATAAATCAAGAGGCAGATGAATCTGGTCACAAATCAAACTGTCCCCGTCTGGTCTATAAGCAGAAACACTGATATGAACGAAGGTGTGTTTTTCCTACCTGACCACAGCTGAGCCCGTCCATGTCCAACTCAGCAGAACCAGCAGCAGCAGCCTCGACATGTCCGTCAGTCTGTCAGTCACACTGGAGCTCGGCAGACTATGACGTTTATCAGGGTTCTCTGATGCTCTGATTGGATCTGAGTCTGTGTGACATCACAAACCCTCAGTGTGTGTGTTTCCTCTTCTCATGTATAAACACTGGCCTCGTCAGGACTAGTGCACCTCATGGGGTCCTGAAGAGGCTCAACATCACTTCTTAAGCAGATTGGAAAAGACGAAAAGAAAAGTTTCACAGCACTTGAGTCACGACAGTAACTGACAGACCAAAGCTGTCAGTTTCTCTCATGTCAATAATCTCTGATTTTCCCTGAACTCATCGTGCGGTCAGTGTTGACTCAGAGGTTTTGGTCACTTTGACCCAACGAGGCAGAAAAATCCACTGAGGTCTAAGAAATTTTAACTAAAGAGATTTAAACCAGAATCTGTTTAATTCACACGACAGCAAAGAAATGATCTCAACTGAAGAGATGCAGTTTATTTATTTTACACTTTGTCTCGATGCCGTTAAAGTTTTAGTTGGAATTATATTTTATGAACAATTTTGTACGCTGCTCTTGATCTTACAATGCATTGAGGGATGAGAAAAGTAATTTAGTGAATAACATGGTGAGGGAAGAGTGTTTTTATTTATTAACTATATATGAATTTGGATATTTATTATATTTTGTGGATGTTACTTGTAAAAATGAGAAACACTAAACACTCATGAGCCACGACTTTAAGAAAACAGACAAACTACTGACGATGATTGGTTCATTTATTTCAGTAAACAAAAACAACGTCCAAACTTCCTTTCTAAACGCTAACTGTGCTAACATTAGCATAGCTGGCCTCAAGCAGCGTGCTGCCACTTTAGCTAATGTTAGCATCAGAAACAAACTGTACGAACTTATCCACTGTTAGCGTTCAGTCCAGCTAGCATTAGCAGTGCATCCACAGTGAGTTTAATGACAGAGGAAAAAAGACCAGTGGAGCGTTTCTTTGATTTGAACGACAAAGAGGTTATAAATAACAAAACCGATGCCCTTCATTCTTCTTCCTCTTCCTCTAGCAGGGGTGATGGTCGGGAACTCTCTTCCTATAAATAAAAAAACAAAACACCATTAAGGACTGACGGAACTTGTATTTTCTAATTTATGAAACTTTTTTTTTTCTAATCTGCAATCAAGACAATAACAAAATATCAAAACTTAAAAAGCTAAAACAGCCACGAGGCTGTTTTATTGATTCTCTGCAGCTGAACGTGATTTCCTGTCGGGAGCAGATTTAACAGTCACATGGTTACGTGTTGGTATCCGTGGTGATAACTGACCTGGGAGCAGCTTTGATGATGTTGTCGACTCTCAGGATCATCTCCGCGGCCTCGGACGCGCTCAGCAACACCTGACGCTTCACCTGGAACGACTCCGTGATGCCAAGCTCCGCCATGTTGCCAATGATGCCTTCATTCATGTCTGCAGGGAAAGAAACGGGTCGGGTCACCGCCTGGTTCAGGTAACTGTCAATTTTTCTGTGATGTTGAAACCTCTGGTGACAGGTTCCCATCAGATGTAAAAACAACAGAGGCTTTTCAGAAAAGCTTAATATTTGTGTTTTTGTTCCCTGTGACTCACTCAGTCCAAACTGGCTCTTGTTCTCCTGGTGAGCAGCTCTCAGTTGAGCCACCAGGTCGGCGCTGTCGTAGCCAGCGTTGTCAGCGATGATGGTCGGCAGCTGGAGCGGGAAACAGATTATTCATAAGATTCATCAAAATCAAACAGTTCCAGGTGCCGACTGTAAAATAACAGACGGAGCAGAAGATCATTTTTCAGATGGTTTCTCCTGAATCTCGTCAGAAAAAAATAAGCATTTAAAGAGTGTGATTCTACAGAAGTAACTAATTTGTTTTATAACCCAACTTCCTAAGGGTCCTTGAACTCGAAGCTGAAAATCCCACCGCTCCAACTTCAGAATAAAAGAGAACAGACATGATCGTACCATCATCAGAGCTTTGGCAAACGACTCCATGGCAACCGCCTCCTTCCCTGGCGTCCTGTTGGCCAGGTCAGACACCACCTTGGCCATCAGCATCTCAGAGCAGCCTGATGGAGGTGGAGTCAGGTTAGCGGTGGCGAGTACGTGCAGGTACAAAGGATGTTAAACATGTGACCCTGTACCTCCTCCGTAGACGGTGCGTGGCTCCTTCACGGTCTGAGCCAACACGCACAGAGCGTCATGCAGCGAGCGCTCCGCCTCGTCCAGAATCTGCTGAGTCGCTCCTCGCAGGACGACGGTGCACGCCTCACCTGAGGACGGGGGGGGGGGGGGGATTGGTCAGAGCCTCAGTTATGCAAACATGCACAACAGCTGCTTTTCAACTGTAGCCGTGTGTGTATGTGTGTGTGTATGTATGTGTGTGTGTGTGTGTGTGTCCGTACCCATGTCGACTCCAGAGAAGTGGATGAGTGTGTCCTCTCCGATCATCACTTCCTCGATCAGCTTGCAGTGACCGAGCTTCACCAGCTCAGGGTGGTCGAAGGTGGAGGTGATCTCCCCCCCTACACACACAGTTAAATAATCATTGAAGTTTGTGATACAACACATCATGAATCAATCTCTCCGCCACTAGGTGTGGCCGGCGCAGGAAGAAAAACAAAATTAATCTACAGAGCTATTATGTTGAAATATTTAGAATGTGAAAAACTAAATATATTAATAAAACCAGAATAAAGAAATAAAATCTCTCACGTACCGGTGACCAACGCGAGGCGCTCGACACCAGAGAAGTCAGCGTGCTCGATGGCCATGATGCCGGCCTGAGCGAACAGCTGCTCGGGGTAGTTATAGATCAACTGTCTGCAGAGAGAATCAGGATTTACTCACAACACAAGACACAAGTCAGCAGTGACGCCCCCTGGTGGATGATACTCACTGCTGTCAATTCTCCCCTTCCTTTTACTGTCATATCTAAAACTAAATTATCTGTCCAGGGGAGCCGCTAACAATTATGTACATTAAAAAACATTTTTAGAAGATTAAAATTCAATAAAACAATAAAATGATTTCCTGCAATTGAGAAGATTTTGCTTTAAAAGTAAATAATCAAACACTTAATTCTGGATCCTCGTTACTGTGTAGTTGTGTCATTTCAAATGTTTTCGTACCTGTTGATGAAACAGTTGATTCCATGTTTTATAATCCGGTCGACCTTCTCCTTCATCTTCTCTTTCTCTGCAAGTTCGATATCTGCAACCTTCGCTATCGAGTCCACGCGAACCCTGGAGCCAAAGATCTGACACACACACACACACACACAAAGTTTAACTTCACACAAAGCTACGCTGCAGATCTGCCTCACCGAAGGTTCGCCACTGCTACATTCATGAATCTGTGACCGTGCCATCAGTCGCCGAGGAAGCATCGTACCTTGATCTTGTCGGTGTCCATGCCGGTGTTGGCGATCAGGATGTTGACGTTCTCCATCCTCTTTGGCTGGTTCACGCCAATCTTCTTGTCCAACAGGAAACCTGGACAGACAATAAAGATGTGACGTTACAGCGACCAATCAGAGAGCAGGTCAGGGTTGGGATTGATGACACATGTCACACGCCCTCACCTTCGTCCAGGTACGAGTCGGTGAGGCTGCCTCCCAGCTTCTTGATGACGTGGATCGCCTCCAGGTTCCCGGAGCCTTTCAGCCTCATGACAGCGCTGACGGCGAGCTGGGAAAAGTGGTTTTTGTGGTGAGTCAGCAGTTTGGAGGACAGAGTGGTGCGGGCGATGTTCAGCAGATCCTCCTGGAAACGAGCCGGGTCGTTGCTACAGGAGAAGATGAAAAAGATTAAAAACACGAACTGGAGGTTGGATTGTTCGTCCAGACTCTCTCAGCCATCTCACCTGTGGTCGACGGCGCCGTCCCTCAGAGCCTCTCTGGCCACCTGGGTCGCCTTCCTCCAGCCGGCGATGATGGTCTGTGGGTGAATCTTCTTGGCGATCAGGATCTCCGCCTCCTGTGAGAGATCAGTGGTGGTTAAAGAGCGACTTCTTTCCTCTCAGCAGAAACAGTCAACAGACTCTTTAAATCTTCATTTATTTTCAGATGGAGAATCAACATGAGAGCGACGGGTCGTTACCCTCAGCAGCTCGGCAGCCAGCACGGTGACGGACGTGGTTCCGTCTCCGACTTCATCGTCCTGAACCTTCGACATGTCTGCAAACACAAACAGAAAAAAACTCATCCACCATCATTTCTCTTCTTCAGGGAATTTCACCGTTTCATGGAAACAATTTTTCAAAAATTTAAAATAGATCGACTGGTTTCTGCATCCTTAGTGTCACGTGTATATTTTATATCTATTTCTCTCCGTGTTATTTTACTCTACAACACTGGTCGACTCTGGTTGTTGATTATTATCAACTTGACTTGTTTCATGTGAGATTCTTCCGTCACTTGATAATAAACTCAGTATCTCTGGTTTCTGTGGCCGAAGACGTCACAGATCATTTCCCCTTCAGCATCTTCACTCACCAACCAGGACTTTGGCCGCAGGGTTGTCGACTCCGATGGCTTTCAGGATCGTCGCTCCGTCATTGGTCACCGTCACCGCGGAGCCTTTCGATCCACTCATCAAGATCTTATCCTGAGAAACAATAAGATCATTTCTTTAGTGAGGCTGGATAAATCCATTTATTTTACCTTTTATACTTTCAAGTAAAACAAGCAACTTCTGCTTAAACATAAAACTAGATTCAAAAGGTTCAATAATCTGAAGAGAAAAACTGGAATCTGTCAAATCTAAATGTCACTTGTTAAATTACCCACCATCCCCTTGGGACCCAGAGTGCTCTTCACCAGATCTCCGATGGAAATGGCACCGACGAAAGACGACTGCGGAGAAAACACAGAAGCACAGGTTTCTCTCAATTTCCATTAATAAAATAATAATTTTATTAATTCAAGGAGTTTACAGCAAAATAAAACCCACTCACCAGTCGTGCAGTTTCAGCTTTCTCTTCATCAGCTCCATGGCTGAAGATGTTGACCGGGGCCATCGATAAGGACGCCTGCAGAGAGAGAGAGATGCCATCGATCGATCAATCAATCAATCAATCAATCAATCAGTGTGAAGGATCTGTCAAATGTGACATATGTTCAACATATGAACCTGAAATGCATTTGACTGGTAGCTACACGCAGGATCTCTACCGCAGATCTGCGTGTAGCTACAAGTCAATGTCAATTTAATGCAATAATTCGTCAACGCACAAAACGCAGATATTTAACTTCTTTCTTTCCGAGCAGCTTTGAACGCAGCTGCGGCCGAGCCCCGCCCCTGTGGTGCTGGAAACCACGAGAAGCTTTTAACGTTTAAATTTATTAATTTAATTTAAAACGTTAAAAAATATCTACAGAGAACGTTCGATGGTCACGTGAGATTATAAACTTCACTTTTTATTAAATATTTCATGGGACGTTTTATTCATAGCGCGAGGTGGATTTTCTGAGACAGTCACAAAGCCCCGGTGACGCGCTAACCTAGCATGCTAACAGTTAGCTAAGAAGAAAGAGAAGCAGCGAACTGTTCAAACTGAGACAAGAGGGGATTTGAAACGTCACAGCTCAGATTCAGTTTCAGGAGAAAACGCGCAGCTGCGTGGATTCTGTGCGTGGTTTCTCGCTGCGTTTCTGCGGTTAGCTTAGCTAGCTTAGCCGCTAGCGCATCATGACGCCCATGTGCTTCCTGGCCGGTGAAGCGGCGCCAGCTGCGCAGCTAACGGGACGAGCACCAGCCGCAGCTCGGACACCTCGAGCGGCTCCAGGTTCGAAACGCACGAAGCGTCGAAGTGAAACAGTGAACGTTGTTTTATTGAAGCTGAATTAAAGAGAAAACCTCGGACTCACCATGATGATGTTTGAGCTTCAGAGGAGGAGGAGCGAGACGGGCGTGACGTAATGACGTACAGACGGGATGCTGCGTCCACAGCCGATCATGTCAAACACAGCACTGCCCCCTTCTGTTGAGAAAGACTCACTGTCCCCTGCTTCGCTTTATAGGGACTTCTCGACCGAGGACCATTCATATTATTATTCTATATAATGAGCTCATTGGGAAAAGAAACACGCTTTCAGACGCTGCTCGGCACATTTTCTCTACATCATCATTATCGTAGGTTGATGACAAACAACAACGTCAGCTGGTGGAAAATCCAACAGTAAATTTTACACTTAGTATTAATACTTTAAGGTAAAAAAAAGAACACGTTGAATGACAATCTTTACATGTAGAAATGAACTTGCTTCTACTCTCACTTTTCACGATGCATTATGGGAAACAATCAGTACAACCGAGGATCCAGGACGAGCAGATAATCAGATTGAGGTCGACACGAGAACATGTGAAAGTATAAAGATAGAATAAAATAGGCAATAAAATAGGAAAATAGAATGGAAATATACTTGAGTAAAGTTCCGAAAACTCCCATGATCCCACACTACTTCACAGACCCCTAGTGACTGAAGTGAGGTATCACACGTGTTGAACATGGTTCTGTGGATTCAGAAGCTTCAGGCTGTCCCCTGGTTTATTAGACTGTTCCTTCGTGAAATCAAACCCCTGCACCAAAGTCGTAAAGCAGTAAGTGATGGTGGATGGGGGAGGAAACCAAATTTATTTTTCAGGTAAATAAAAAAAAACAACAGTCAAAACATTCATATTTTCATCTTCCATCATCATTTCCTCTTGTTCAGGCCCCGCCTCTTTCCTCTGTGACGGGCGGCCTGGACGGGCAGACAGTACATGTGCATGGGAAACTTCCTGAAGTAGCTGCTGACCCAGGGTCTGTGGGAGGTGACGACAGGAAGCACAAAGACATCGTCAACGAATCTGCAGCCACACAAATCAAACAGTCATAACATCACTATCACATGTTCAGCTCAGGGCCCCAGGTTAAATCCTGCCATGTAGCAACGCCCCTGCTTCGGCCTGTTCGTTTGTGTGTGCGTGTGTACGTGCATGTGCGTGCATGTGCGTGCATGTGCGTGCATGTGCGTGCGTACTTGGCCACTCGTTGGCTCAGACTCAGGTAACAGAGGTTTTGCCACAGCTGCTTGTTTTCCTGTTGACGGAGGAATTCGGCTTCTCGCTGCCGCTCGACGTCCAGACGCAGAGTTTCTCGAAGCTCCGCCTCTATACAACCCAGCTGAGAAACACACACACACAAATATTGAGTATTTGCCAGAGCTCGTAAAATCAGTTTCCTATATTTTATTTGGAATTTGCTTTGTTACTCGAGTTCGTCTCTTTTCCGATCAAAAGCAGCTTTTTTTTGCTCTGTTTATATAACATCATCTTCTGCATTACCGCCACCTGATGGACTTGAGAGGAACAGCTTGTTGTAGCCGTCGGTTGCTCGTACATCAATTTCATTCGTCTCCCCGGGTCTTGAGACGATTGTGGAAATGCAAACAAACGTCTGCAGGAACCTTTTAAAAAGTTCCTGGGGCTTAAAGTTCCACATAATTTATAGAAGAGTTTCCAACAGAATAATCTATAATAATGTTTTAATTCCAACTCCAATTATGGTATTGTCCATAATCATCCTGATTTTTTCTTATTGTCAATAATTCAAGAACTTAAGCTGTAGTTAATTTGATGAAGTGACCTGCTCAGGAAAGAAGGAAATGTTTCACTGACCTCTAGAGGGCGCAGTTTCTCCTCCCACCTTAAAGGGCCGGTAGACACAAGTGGTTTGATCTCATTATTCACCTCCTCCAGCAGACTCCTGTTCTCCTGCACCTTCTTCTGCTGCTCGTACAGAGACAGAGACGCCGGATCCGATGGACCCATCACTTCCTGTTTCCTCACCGCGTCCACGCCTGGTTCACATGCTCCGCCCCCTCCTGACTGCCGCTGGACGATCGGAGGCAGGAAACAGGAACTGACGGAGGAAGAGAGAGTGATGAGTTCATGTTTCACTTCATCATGTTGTCGAGCTGCTCATGTGCTGCGAGGCTAGTGAGTGCACACACACAGACACACACACACACACACACACACACAACACACACACACACACACACACACACACACACACACACACACTGATCCTCCATGTAAACCAGTTTCCATTCAGATTTGTTTACAGTCGGGTCTGATCACAGAAACGTATCCATGTGCCAAGGTCACGGTTCAGTGGAGAGTATCACACACACACACACACACACACACACACACACACACACACACACACAGCCTTATCAGATTGATCCACACAGATTGAGTTTCCAGTTCCTCTCAGATGAAACGTTTCCATTAAAGTTTTTAATTGGATCCATTTTGTTTCTCATTTTATTGCAGTTTTAAACAAAGTGTCTTTTTAATTTTATTCTCGTGATTTTCAAACCTGGTGCAAAGTCGTCTGACTTCATGATTTAAATGTAAACTCGATATCTTCTCTGTGAACTTAAAGCTCCAGTGAAACAGACGTCACATCTGTGTGATTCCTCTCGATTGTGTAAAAACCTGGCACTTCACTGTTTGAAATACCTGAAGTCAGAATCGTAGTTATTTAACTGACATTGAGTTTTCGAGCCGTAAGACAAGAGGAAGAAAAGGCTTTTTGAGGCGCAGCGTTGCAACACCTCAAGTGGCCACCAGGGTATCGCTCACCTTAAGTCTACAACAGTTTCTCTCCATCATCATTTTGTGTTTACTTAAAAAAACAGGTTGACAACAAACAGATCAATAAACATAAATAACTTTATTTTTGTGAAGAATTCAGATCTCGCAATTATCAGAAAGTTCCAGAATTGTATGTTTACCTTTGCTCTCTGCTGTCTGACTCCTCCTTAATCTGCGAGAGATGTCGAGCTCCCATCCTGCACTGCAACACACACACACACGCACATGCACACACACACGCACACACACAAACACACGCACACACACAAACACGCACAAACAGGGGATAGTGTATCAGTTAATTACATGTTCTCAGAAGACTGACGGAAGCTGGTAAGAGGAGAGAGAGAGACAATTTCCCTCGAAGACAGTTACCGTGGTGACAGAAGACATCTGTCCATCAGTCCTCAGGCTGACAGGCGACACCACACACGCACACACACACACACACACACACACACACACACACACACACACACACAACTGAGTACATAGTAGTTGGCGGCTGAAGTGTGTTTTTTCTAATTCGCCAAATATATATAAAAACATTCTGAGAACAGAAAAGGTCAACGACGAGTCTTCAGTTGAACAAACGTAATTCAAGCAACAAGAAATAAGACTTAAAAATCACTTGAAGTTACAAACTGGAATTTCTATTTTTTTATGCAGTGACAGCATCAATGTAATTAAGTAATAATGAAACAACTAAAGAAAAATAATGAGTCATTACTAAATCATCTAAATGTGACGATACGTACTTTGTGCTGAGCTTCCATCTCCATGTCCTCCTGCTTTGTGTGTCTGTGTGTGTTTGTGTGTTTTGTTTCCCTCCTGCAACTTTACCTTCCTCTCTGCAGCTGATCCGTTTGTCTCAGACACCTCATTAGTTCGGTGTTTCTGCTGCACCTCCTCCACCTGAATTAGTCATCAGTGTGTTTTCAGTGTGTTTGTGTCGGTGCTCAAGTAGAAGCTGCTTCATCCCCAGACCTCAGCGGGCGATGGGTCTCGTTGTGAATGTAAAGCAGAGGAAATAAAGTTAAATTAAAACCTCTTTGATTTTCTAGTTGCAGAAGTCAGGATTGTAAATATTCAACTGACTGAGTTTCAAGTTAGCTTTTTAGGTCACAGAGTTGTAATATGACCCGTGGCCACCAGGGCGATACGCTTACCTCACAACTTTTTCCAAAACAGCAACATTTTATTCAATTTCTTTAAACAGAAGCTGAATTTCCTGTAAGTCTGTAATTTTGACAAATTTAATCTCCAGATTGAAATGCAGGTTTTATTCAGAGAAGACGTCGTTCTCATCGTTTTCTTTGAATTCAGAGATTAATCTCAGAATTCACATTATTTATTGTACATGTGATCTTCCATAAGAATGACAAACAAAAGTACTTTGCAAAAAAAATTCTAACATTACAAACATTTTACTAACTAAAAAACACAATTCACAAAACTTTGTCTAATTATTTAATTAATATTCTTTAAGGTGAATACAAATCTTTGATTTATCACTGATGTCTGGATGTTGATGACAGAAACTTTGACCTAAACTTTAATCTCCATCGTGACATCGTGGTTTCGACTTGCTGAACATTTATGACGCAGGAAACACGAAAGAAAAAAACTGTAAATTACAGAACATAAGAGGAAATATTGTAAAATCTAAAATCACTTTGCAGTGTTGGTTTATTATCTCAGCAAAAAAAACATTTGCATGTTTTAAAAAACAATTTCTCTGATGATCATCTTTGTGAGAATATTTCATTTATTTGTATTTAATATATTAAAGTGTGGTATTGTGAGGAATCTGTCTTTCAATGTGTGTTGTGCAGTGTCTGAAAAAGTGGAAGATGTAGTCAGTGAAGAGCGCCCCCGCAAAGCGATGGTCGGTACTGCAGTCGGCTTGACCCTGGAGAAAGACAAAAGTCGTAATTATTGACAAAGTCGTAACATTAGAAGAAAAAAGTGGTTTTGAGTTTCTTACAGCGACGGTGGAGCGGAAGTGATACGAGCTGTGGTAGAGTCGAGCCACGTGAAGAGGCCACTCGTGTTCTCCCTGCAGAAACAAACAAAAACACACTTTTCACTTCAACATCAAAATCACTACGAGGAACTTTCCTTGTGATTGGTCGTCTTGGCTCCAATGTGATGGTTTAACCAAAAACAAATGAATATAAAGGTTAAATGTTGGATTATTTTTGCTCTCGAGCAGATGTGTTCGAGAAACATCTGTAAAATAAATGTCTACGTCATATTTGGGTTTTTTTGCACGATACTGTCTGTGATGTGTCTTGTTTGGTGCGTCAACATGTGTGTCCCTGTGTGATCGGTGTCCATGTCCTGAATGAGTGTGAGCAGCCGTGATTAACGTGTTGTCGTCCCGATGTGAAGGAAACGCTGCCACTCGTCCATTATTCATCAACACTTCCCCCACTCTTCCTGCATTATTAACTGTCATGGTAACCAGTCAGTTGACTGGAACCTCAGTGACAACAAAACACACACGAGCAGTTTTCTCAAAAACTCTGGAATCTCCTCGTGTTTCCAAGTGGACGTCTTCGTCTTCTACGTGTACGGCTCCTCTTCTTCATCCTGAGATGTTTGTGTTCTTCCAGTTTCACGTCCGTCACGTGTTAGAAACCTCATCAACACGTCCACTCGCTCACTGGGAAGCTTCCACACATTGTCCTGCTGTTTCCTCACATGGACTCAGGAGGACATGTTACACACATTTTACCAGGAGGCTGCAGGAGAAGATCCATAAAACGTCCAGAGACACTGACTTGGAATCACAAAAGGGCCTTTCTACCAAAATCCACTCGCTAACAAGTGGATTTCAGATTGAATCAAGGATCAGTCGACTGCTGCTCATGTTTATTACCTGGGAGTTCGATGGGTATCTGCTTCCTGTGAGAGTGTTTTTATCCATCAGAGCAGAACAGGCTGCAGACTCATCAAACGAGCACAGATAAACCACCAGCAGCTCTGTAGAACTACACACAAACAACATTACATTCACTTCATATTTTCAGATTTTGTCTTTAATTAAAATACTTTTCATGAAATAAATCATCTTGCAAACAGCAGCAAGTTTTTTTTTACGATTTATTTCACATTATAGAATCAAAATAAATTGTAGGAATATTTGTATCAGTTGCCACCTCTGCATTTTATTTACATCTGCTGTATGTCATCTATATCTAAACCCAAAACCTCCATACAAATAAAGTAATCCAATGTTTTAGTGATGAAATGAATATTTCCTGTTCGGTTTGAAGTTTATTATCTTGTGTTTTCGAGCAAGTTTCATTTCTTACTTCATGAGCAGAGTAACTCTCATGTTGACCGGGACAAAGGGGCTGATGGGAACTCTGTAGATGAATCTGCCTGGACTGAAGGAAACAGGGAGTCAATCCAGACAGAAATAAATGCATATAAAAGATATGAAACATATAGAGCCTGTTATTTTAAAAACAGGTTTGAACATGACTCTTTATATTGCTGTTAAATGAATGTTATAGAAACAGGCTGGTTTCTTCACGTACCCACAGTCGTCTCTGAAACAGTATTTACTGTCGATCAGCTGCTGGTTCTCTCTGATCAGGAAGGAGTGGATGGTGGTGTTTCTCCCTGACGGAGGCACAGAGTGAAGCTCAGATATCTAATCATCAGAGTCAAAGTGTTCACTTTACATCACATCAGTTGCTCAGTAGAATCATCGTGTGTTTCTTTAGGTTGAACGATGTGAAGCGAGGACACTTACAGTCTGTGACACCTTCCAGTTCGTGATAAAGTTTTCCTGCAGGACAAATAATAATAAAAAACATTAAATCGTGACTCGTGTGTTTTAATATTAACGAGCGTGGACCTGTCGGTACCTGTCACAGGCTCCACCTGATTCAGTGGCGTTGAATTCAGTGCTGCCCTCCGGTGGTGACGGGCAGCAGTACACCTCATTGCAGTACAACAGGTCACAGAAGTCCACGTCTGGGGGCCAGGGGCCGGGGGGGCCGGGGGGGCCGCTGGGCGAGACTGGAAGAGAAAAGCTCTCCATTTAAACTCATTAACACGATGATGACAACTTAACATGTGTGAATGACCTCATTCATTAATGAGCTGGAATGTCCTGATAATGGGTGAAGACATGTGAACATGTGACGTCCTCTGTGTAACATCAGTGTGAAGTCGGGTGTGTGAGCTTCACCTGAGCTGCTCCAGGCTGTCGTCTGCAGAGCAGAGCTGCTGTTACTAAGAGACACAAACAACCAATCAGCATCATGACGTCACACTGAGATAATGAATCAAATCCTAACAAATAAAGACGAGAACATTTCAAGTTTCAGGACGAAACAATGATTCATCATTGTTTCGTCGTTTTCAGACATGAAATCCAGACGTTTTGTGTAGTTTGTGTTTCTCATGTGAAGCAGCAACAGGAACACGCCAGGAACACGCCAGGAACACGTCAGGAACACGTCAGGAACACGTCAGGAACACGTCAGTAAACAGCTTGTTTAGCTGCTAAATCCTCCCCCATGTTCACCAGCTGTTCTCTGACTGGGTCTAACACTCTTGGGGGTGATTGTTATTTACAGTTTCTATAGTTTCTTAAAGAGAGACGGTTAATAGTGATGGGATGTTACTCAGTGTCAGCCTGCTTGTTTACCTGTTGCCAGGATACGCGTCTTTCTCCTTCATATTCAGCACATACAGAGTCGTGAAGGAGATGATGCTGCAGACACACACACGTCAAATATAAATGTTCCTCCTTCATTGAACAGGAAATCTTCTCTGCAGTAGAAACAGGAGGTGACTCACCAGAAGGCGACGGTGGCGATGAGGCTGACGACGCTGGCCTGAAACACTCTGTGATGCAGACAGTGGACGACCTTGTGACTCCTTCGCTCCG
Source organism: Verasper variegatus (assembly GCA_026259375.1). Lineage (NCBI taxonomy): Eukaryota > Metazoa > Chordata > Actinopteri > Pleuronectiformes > Pleuronectidae > Verasper > Verasper variegatus. The sequence goes on from CM048058.1 coordinate 797,531, forward strand.
TCTCCACCTTCACGCTCTTACACGTGTCGGCACTCGACGTCGACGACACTCTGCTGAGTTTCCTGTCGGAGAAAACACACGAGAACAGGAGCTGTTATGTTCTCACATCCAGCCCCTGTGTGTCTAGAGCTCAGTTCCTGTCTGAAAACAGCTTCAATGAATTATTAGAGTACGACACTTTAACTTATAAAGACTTTTAACGTAATGAAACTATTTTCCTGCTCCTGGTTACATTTAGTTGTTGCCTACATTTCCCATAATACCTTTCAACAAACCACAGGTGAAACAACCGCTCAGTTTTCTGTTATTTTGACTCTTTTACGTCTTTTTTAAAGTGACAGTTAATTCTGGTCGATCTGCTTTCACACAGTAGCCTTCAAAACCCTGGATGTCCTTGAACTATGATTTGTGTTAATGCACTGATAACATGAGTGTTGTGCAACACACACACACACACACACACACACACACACTTCACAGTACTTTTCCATGGTGTTTAACCAGTCGTCTTCTCAGTTATAAGATTCACTCAGAAGTTTTTAAATGAGAAATTCAGGTGATCGATGTTTGTAAGATTTGTTTTCTGTTCGTTTTTTTAAATGTTGCCTTTGAAAAGACATTTTTATTTAATTATGTTTTTCCTCTTTTTATCCTCCATCAAAATCATGGAGGATAAAAAGAGGACTTAACTAGTAATACGTCACAGAACAGAATAAGTGAAGGACTCGTTGAAGATATGAATGAAGGAAGTTACCCTGTGGAGCGCAGGCTGCCTGTCAGGCTCTTCAGCTTCGCCAGTCGACGGTTCCAGACCTCCAGGTCTGTGATTCGAGTCTCCAGGTTGTCGGTGAGTTTCGAGAGCTGCTGCACCGCGCCCACATTCTCCATGAAGATCTGCTCCTGTAGGAGGAAGAGGCAAGTAAGCAAGTATGGAAGTGAGAAAGGAAGTAAGGAAGGACATAAGGAAACAAGAAAGTAAAGAAGGAAGGAAGGGAAGTACCTTGTCCACCATGAGGAAATTGTGAATCCTCTCTCCATCGGTGCAGGTGACGTCTCCAACTTCCTTCACTGCTGTCGGCAGCAGCTGCTTCACCTCCTGAGCTATTATACCTGAATAATCAATTATATTATTATAATATAAGTATTATTGTTGTACATTCACCTCTCACCTGGTGTGTTAATAAACAAGAGATTCCTTATTGTAATAAACACGTTACCGGTCTGGTGGGTGTGGTCCATCCCCATCGTTGATGCAAACTCTGGTTTATAATCAAACTCAACGATTCTCATCTGAGTGATCCTCTTCAGCTGCTGCTCGGAGTCCACCTGAAAAACGGTTCGTACCAAATTATACAATAAACATTTGGTAAAGTATTCATATAATTATGAAATGATTGGAATCGTCTCACCTCCTGAATGTTGAGTTTGACGCGCGAGTCGGACGGCTGCATGATGGTGCCCATCACCTTTGCGTTGCCGCAGACGACCAGCGCCTCGTCAGGGCAGTCGGTGTTGATGCCGACCCGACCCTGACAGACCACAGCGTCCTGCACTGCCCCGCGCTGCCACAGGGCGTCCCCGTCCATCTCAAACTGACCAGGGTTAGACGCCTGAAGGAAGAAGACGACTCTTATACTCTGAGCTTTATGTCAGGGAGCTTTTGATTGACAGCTTTAGTTCAGTGTTGTTACCCTGACGATGATTCTCTCGGACACCAGAGCCGTCAGGAGGAAAGTGTCGTCTCCCACTGCAGCGAAGAGGCCGACCACCATCTGGAAGTACCTGGAGACGCAGGTACAGTTAGCATGTAGCATGCTGCTAACGGACTGCAGTTCATTCATTGGGAATCTAGCTCACCTCTGGTCAGGGTTAGGTTTTCCTTTCTTCCTCATGTTGTTCGCCGTCGTCTCGCCGAAGTGCAGCCGGCCGAGCGTGACCTTTGTGACCTTTCCATCGGGAAGGTTCACCCTGGATGTTCAGAAGTCGTTTTTCAATAGTTCTGAGGTTGGTAAAGTTTCTAAATGAAGTCTGTACTTGGTGTGTGACTGGTTGCTGGCGGATGTAGGGACTGTCACCTACCTGACCGGGTGGAAGGGCTTCTTACTGCGATCGGGCTGCGACTGCTCAATGGTCACCTGGTGGCTCGGAGATTCTAGCTGCAAGTATAGAAGAGAAGAACAACAGATATTTTGCTTTTACTTTTGGGAACCGTGTCGACCATCTGTATAAACATCTGTATTATGATGCTAATGCTAAGCTAACACAGATGATTTCAGAGATTTGAGAGTTTGTACCTTCACCCCAAACAATCTTATCTGGAAGTGGTCGACCTCCTGTGTCTCATTGGGGGTTCTGACGTACTGTGGCTCCATGGCCACACCGATGTGAACGGTGACCTGAAAGTGGTTCTTCTTCTGGCAAATGAAGGCCTCGTCAGCTGCAGAGTAGTTGAAGCCTTTGTCTGCGTCAACGTGGAAGGTGGGAGGAGACCTGGAAATAACGGACAACCATTCTTTTTGAGATGATGGTGTCTGTTCAACACTTTTCATCCAGATACCTCAACAAGTCCAGATGTTAAAGCTGCTTCCTTTACTCACAGTGTCTGGTAGCTGCTGTTGTACAAAGTGCTCCACTGTCCCGGTCTGTATTGCTCCCAGGTTAGAAGTCCCAGATTTAGTCCGATTCCACCTGTGCCATTTCCTACACTGCCACCACAAGACCCGTCAGCATCACTGCTAGAAGCTTCGATTCCTGACGACGTCTCCTCACTCTCAGATCTCCTCCTCTTTTTACTTTCTGGGGAGCTTAAGAAAGACATTTAATTATTCAACTCACTGAGAAATGTTCAAAATCTGCTATAATTTGCGGACGAGAGAATTCAGATTTCTTGGTGAAGAACTAGTATCTGATGTTAAAGACCCCATTAGCATCTTGATACAGTGAACATCTTGTTTCTTCATTTTAAGATTCACCTCTAAAAATGACCTAATGCCCTAATATCATAAGTAACTGTAAGTGATGGATGACCAACAACCTCAACACTTTGATCCTCTCAGCTTCGTCCAGCTGATCATGGATCTGATCGGACTTTGACTTAACTCGAGAAGGCTTTAGACTTTAAAATATATCCAATATCAGAGTCTGACTGAAGTTCATCCAAAATGCAACAGGAGGTTTTAATTGCTTCCAGGATCTTGATGGCGTCTAAGTTTGTTCTTATCAGAGAAAGGCATTTAAATGTTTACGATATAAAGTATGATGATTTACGAGAGACTAAAAGTCACAAAGCTGTCAGAGATCTGCTTACTGGGCGTGCAGCTTGGGGCCGGAGGCTGACACACAGGTTGAAGCAGGTGTGATCGAATGTGGGACCCCTCCCGGGCCGGTGTGGGGTGCAGCATAGCTGTTGGAGGAAGGTAGGGACGGAGAAGGATGTGGGGGGTGGGTGAACACCTGCGGGCAGCTCTCTGGACTCAGGTAGCGTATGTGTTCAGGTGAGTGGTGTGTGTCCTGGTGCAGGTGAGCAGGGGCGGCAGGGGGGCCGGGGGGGACGGGCAGAGTCCCAGACTTGATGTAATTGTTAGTGAGGCCCAAACTGCGAAGCTGATCATAGGTCAGCAGGTCATGATGCCCGGGGGCGGGGCCACGGCCCTTAAAGCAGCAGGACGAATAAGCAGCGGATTGGGTGGTGGGATGAAACACCTGCTGGGTGGGGTGCTGGTTGGACCAATGGGGCGCCTCGGGATGGAAGTCTGGTATTAAGAAATGTACCATATATTAATGACAACAAATGATCAAAGTTCAAATATATTCAAGCACAGAAGATATCGTTACTGAAGAAGTTGAGCCTCGTTATACATCAACTAGATCACAACGTGAGGACGGTACCTGGCATCTGAGCAGGGGAACAGGCCTCGGAGCTGGAGTCAGGAGGAGACTCAGGGAGCATGCTGGGAAAAGAAACACACAAAAGACACGATGACTGGACACAACTAGGACAAAAGACAGTGTTCAGAAATATAAAGTATTTATAGTAGTGATGATATGAAGCATAAGTATGGGAACTATTATACGTCACTGAACATGAATTGAATTCATTGAACGTGTGAAGTGTCGATTGTGTTGTGATTCCCAGTTTGTCCTGGTTTGTGTGTTTGTGTTAATAATGTGTTTGAGGTGGTTCATGAGGATCTCAAGCTTTCTATTCTGTATTTACAACTTTCTGTGAGCTGATAACCAACCAGGTCAATGCTCTTTTTATCTGTGTTATATAACAGAATGTGTGTCCAGGAATGAACAACCATCCAGGAGCAGAAGCTTTATTCTCTGAGAGGGCGATGGAGCCACAACACAGTTACACACAAAGTCAACGCAAAGGTGTGAAATAGATTTCAGAAATAGCTGTGAACAAAAACACTGAAGAAGACACTGAAAACAGCTTTACTATATTTCTGTACTTTAAAGAGACAGAGTTGGTCCGAACTCTCTGAAAGATGTCGGATGAGGTTCAGGGGGAGAATCTTACAAGTTGCTGGGATCCATGTCATTTCCCAGGTACTGCTCCAGGATGCTCGTATCCACGGCGACAGAGCTGTCCAACACACCACTCACTTCCTGATCTGCACACACACACAAACACACACGTTTAAATGAATCTTTATTTGAATCTGACCGTCACATCGACAACGTCCACAGGACTCAAGTGGAAGTCGTCAGAACCCTTCACCTGGTTCTCAACAACCAATCAGACTCTCCCACAGAACCTCATTAACACTTAAAGAACCGTGTGCTCAGGATATCAAATTAATACAAAAGTCCCACATTTAATGATGTTATTGATGAAGTCTCACCACTGAAGAACTGCTGCAGCGCCTCGTTCTCCCCCAGCACCTGCAGGGGCAACCGACTGACACCAGGCTCCATGTCGCCCAGCAGGAGGCCCCGAGCCTGGGGAGCGGGGGCGGATCAGGAGGGGCCCCGCTGGAGGAGCTGCTGAGAGAATAAACACAAACATGAACAAATGTCTTCAGAGAACTTCAGGAGACAAGTAAATTCTAAATATTGTTCAAGTAAAGAAGTTGTGTTAGTCCTTATCAGCTGTGTCCCTCGGCTGTTTGTCCAGGTTGAAGGTGAAAGGAGGAAAAAAGATTTACGATGTTGAAATAACGTCAAATCTGATAATGACGCAGAGTTCAAGGTTAAAACTTTGGCCTCATGTGATGAATAAAACTTCACCTTTGACCTCTGGTCCATTAAAAAAAGGTTTTACAATTTCCTTGAAAGTCATTTCATTGAAAACGTTGTCACTTTTTAATTCATACAATTTACATTAATTCCAGTTAATTGGAAGAGAAACATTTGTTATTAGTGCAGCAGCTCAGAGGAAAATGGAAAATCCGTAATTTAAGACATTTCAGAACAAAACAATTTCCTGCAAATGCATTTAAACTGAATTAATCAACAACAGTTTACAGACTCTGCTCATAACGTCTGTGTTGAAGTGTAAAACTGTCCAGGAAACACCTCCAGGAATTATCTGTAGTCATTTAGTCATTTGTATCCATGTCTTCACATTTCAGAATAAATTAATAAAATAAATTCATTAAACTTGTTTCATGTTACATTTAGTTTAAGTCAGTTAAAAACCAGGTTCTCTGTCCATTCTGTGTAAACTTTAAAAAACAATCACCTCGATTATATTTCTGTCTGACTGAGATATGATGTGTTGATATGATCCAGCTTTAAAAACGTGTCTGAACAGTTACAGAAAAAATATATGACGGAAAAGTTGTTTCCATTTTTAAAGATATTTGAATGAACGTCTGATCGAAGTCGAGCAGCAGATGAATAAATCATTAACTTTATAGATTATGGCTAATTAGTGCTTATGGCCAATAATTAATTTGATTTGAGGGGAACGAGTCAGACTCTACATCCAACTTAAAAACGTATAGTTTAATATTGAGGTTTGAAAATGTGAAGTTCACTGAACTTCAGAAAATAACTTCAATGAACTTAATGAATAGAAATGAATCAACATTAAATCTGACAGATTTATTTTCTCTATATTTTCTGCAATTTTCTTCAATCTCTTCATTTTGTTTCTGTTATGAACTGAAACAGAAAATAGTTTTTATGAAGAATTAAATAGATTCTGTTTTCTATGACAATGACTTGTTGTTAGTTTACATAAACACATTGACATTAATACGTACACTAAACATTCATTATATTTATATATAAATACATGTTAGGTGTTGGATACAGATTCTTCTGTCCCGGTTTCATTATCATGGATGAAGTTTTGCTTTTGATTTCCAACTTCTCTAAATTCACTTGGAAAATCAAACATGTGATGAAATACAGATTTGATTTGAGCAGAATCTCACAAACAGCAGCTCAGACATATTTGTTCAAACACACCTGTGTCTCTCTCCGAGATGGCCGCCGCTGGGCCGATGGTCTTTGAGATTTATGGAGCAGCTCGTCCTCAGGTATAATCCATCTGGAGTCAGATTCTAGATCCTGACGGTTTCTACCGACGTCTCCGATAATCTTCTCTGGTTTAGATTCGACTTCCCGGCTGAGAGGAAACTTTTCTCTGAGATAAAACTTCTTCTTGTTTGTGGCGTCTGTGAATCGTCTCCGTCCGTCAGCTGGACTTTGACCTTTGAACAGGAAAATGGTAAAAGACGTTCACACACCTGACGCAGGCGTAAAGCACACCTGTGTGTGTGTAAATAAACCAGGCAGTCATCTCAATAGACACACACACACACACACACGTTGATATTTCTATACAAGAGTAGATGAGCCACCTCAGTTTCCTCTTTTAAACTCTTATAAAAGCAGATTAATAAACCAAATGTTTGTTTTGTTGCATTAACTTGTTTAAAATGTGTAATTTAAAAATAACTCAGGTCTTAGCTCAGTCATGAGGTTAAATGTGATTTAAATGTATTAATATATTAATCTTTTCATAAATCATCCTTTTGCCTCTTTGTTCTCACTGTGATGCATTTCAACGTCTGTGCCAGCAGGTGGCAGCACAGGCACAAGCTCAGTTTGTTTCATTCACTTTGAGTAACAACGTGTCGCAGCCAAACATAAGACTGACAAACAAGCTCCACCCCTTTATCGTCACAACGCATCAAGGTAAATAATCTAAAACTTTATTTATATATCACTTTTCTTATTATTGTGCTAAACAAGCCAAAACTAAAGAATATTTAAACCGGACTAAAAGTACACTTTGATCAAAAAGAAGAAATATAGTGATAAACATATACATCAAATATGACCATAATAATCTATAGAGACAGATTAATACATTACTTATAAGTTATAAGTTAAATTAACAGCATTAAACAACATTATGGCAGCCGATAAAATAATTGTAATAATTCAAACAGCAGAAAATGTTTCTACAATTCAAAACAAAGAAATGTGATACATGAATATTTTAATCCCATAATAATTTGCTTTTATATTTTAACATTGATTTCTGAGTTTTTGTAAAAGAGGAAAAGAGAAAATACTGGTTTTCTTGTTTCAGTGATTTTTGATGAAACATGAAGAAGTTTCAGTTTGAGGATAATTAACGTTCAATAAATTTACCACCACACTAGTGAGTCAGAGGCCGTCCCGGTGTCTTCTGGGTAATTGTGCGATTGTTTTAAGATAAACTCAGAGTGACTCACCTCGATTTGGTTTTGTTCTTCTGGGCCACAAACACAAAAACAAACAATTTTCTATTTAAAGAACAAAGCAGCGTTCAGAGAATAAATATCAACAGTGATGATGAGTGAACGTTTGCTCCTCGGTGACTCATCGTTGAAGGAAACTTCAGAATCCGTCGAGTCGAAGGAACAAAAACTCCTCAAACAGGAAGTGAGACACCTGAGGCTCGTCACTGTGAACAGGTGAGCGATGATCCAGGAAGCGAGTGTGTTGTCATGGAAACGTGTTCTGTTTGAACATGATGCAACGTGTGAAAGGTTCCACACCAACAGCTGTTCTGTTATCTTTGTAAGAACCTCTGTGTTTCTGGAAACATGTGTGTGTGTGTGTGTGTGTGTGTGTGTGTGTGTGTGTGTCTGACGTATTAAACTAAAGGTCGTTATGGCCTCAGTCAGACGTCACCTTCGTCTTTTAGATCTTCAGACGTGTTTCAGTGAGAGATGATGTGGAACGATGAGTTTAACTCCGTGTGTAATCGTTCAAGTTCAAACCTCTTTTAGTCACAATGAGTCACAGCAGTTTGTGGATCCAGACTCAGACTGACGATGATGATGATGAGGAGGAGGGGGAGGGGGAGGGGGATGATGATGATGAATCATAACACAAACTGTCAGACGGCGTCGTTTCTTCAGCTTTGTGTCTGTTTTCTAAAGTGATGGATTTTTTAAAAGATAATAAAAATGTTGATGTTCACGTTCGGTCGTTGTCTGATGTCGATATTCACGTGAACGGTTGCTTGCTGACCGATTACAAGAAAAAGGTTGTAACACGTCGTCATGGCGATCTGAGGCAGGCCGGCGATAACTGATCAGCATTATAACTTCCAAAGAAATGATAATAATGGAAAACAGAAGTTATCACTGAGGCCTTGTTCCACCTCTGGAGACAGATGCTGGTGAATAAAGGTTCATCTTCAACCTCTCGACCGTTAAATCAACCATATTTAATCTTTTACCTTTAAACCAGCTGCTTGATTTCACTGAGTTTGATGGTTTACTGACTTGTGAAAACAGTCACTAACACACGTACCTGAAATATCTGAGGAGTAGTTTTAGTGGTTCAAAGAAGAAAGGTGTCCCACAAGGTTCCATCCTTGGTCCTCTTCTCTTCACTGCTGACATTAGATCAACTTTTACCTGAAAGCAGCAGCTTGGTTAGAGTGAGTCTGACGTGTGAGTGTGAACAGGAGAAAGTTTCCTCCTTCTCTCCCTGAGCGTCTGTTCTCTGTGACTCTGCTGAGTGGGTTCCATCTCCTGAGAGAAGAACTGACTGAGTCACAGCTTCAACTGTCACAACCAGCTGCAGGTGAAGAGTGAAGCTGAACTGAGATCAGTTCAATGATGAAATCTACACAAACAGACGACAGCTCGGTGCAGTTACAACCAGTTTTTACAAACTTCTACAACAGAATTTACAACAGAACATTTCAACCAAAGCTTATGTTGTTGGTTTTTTTTTTTGATTTTAAGTGCCGATCACAAAAAGTGCGAAAGTTAAACTGTCGCACACATTCAAACATTTTTTTTTTCCTGTTGCTGCAGAAACCCCGGCCCCACAATTTGCATGTCAACAATTTGAATTTACACGTCAGAAACCACAACATAGTTTATGTGTTTATACAAATATAAATTCACAAGTTTCTTTTTTCAAAACACATTCGGTTCCTGGAGCTTTCAACCAAATGACAAGTCCTCCTCCTCAGTGGGTGCACTGTTGTCATGGAGACAGTTACCCGCTGATGAAGACCACGAGATCTCGCTGAGAACTTTCTTTAGGTCAACGTACGTTCTCTCACATCGTGTCGTGCAGGTCGATAGTTGACGACGTTCATGCAACAATTTCAGGAAGTTCAGTAAAATCTTTAGACTAATTTTTACAGTTATGAACAAAAACAAAACATTTGAAGAAGATGTTGAGAACCTTCGTCATCAGACTGTTCGTACAAACACTATCAACATTATTTCTCACAGTCGACAGAACAGGAACCTCAGATTGTCACAGTCATTTACAACATTAAACATCGACACGTTGAAAACGTCTGAAACCAAATGTTCAGAGCAAACGTTTGATCCTTAAATTATTAAGTCATTTTTAGTTTAATTTCATTTCGGCTGTTTACAAACTTTCAAGACGTTTTTACTTCCTTCATTGACAAAATAAATAAAAGTGATAATTTTAAAAGGATCCGTTGTTTTTTCTGAACATGAGCTTCACGTTCCTGTTTTCAGTTTCAACTCCGTGTCAGAAGTCGCACCGACGCTGCAGCTTTGACACACACTCGCAAAAACATCTTAGCTGCACACACACACACACACACACACACACACACACACACACACACACACACACACACACACGTTGTAAACAGCATTTTCTTAACATTTGGTGAATGTTTGGTGACACGATGCTGTAAAGTCAGGGCATGTGTGTGTGTGTGTGTGTGTGTGTGTGTGTGTGTGTGTGTGTGTGTGTGTGTGTGTGTGTGGGGGGGGGGGGGGGGTGTCTTCTCCCATGTGATCCAGAACTGGCCAATCAGAGATGAGAAGAAGATAATGGCGCTCAGTTCTTTTAGTTTTTGATCTATTTAGTTCGACGTTACGGGAAAAAAAAAAAAAAAATTAAAAAACTGATGGAGAGACAAAGGGAGACGATGAAAGAGGAAGTGAGAGAGTCGGGGTGAAACAGGCCCGAGCACCATCACATGCGTACGTTCGTTTTTTTCTTTCACCGTCCTCGTCCTGCTACATGTGCTGCCACAGTCAGTGTGTGCGTGTGTGTGTGTGTGTGTGTGTGTGTGTGTGTGTGTGTGTGTGTGCGTGAGTCTAGTGACGTTGAACAACAAACTGCCACAGAACGTTGTGTCTCGCTCTTCATCCTCCCTCTCTCCCCTTCCTCGTCTTCCTTCGTGCCTCCGAGTGCCACCAGCGCCTGAGTCGAGTCACATGACTGTTTCTCTGCGTCCTCGTCATACGTTGAATCCATTGTTACAGTCGTCGACCTTCCTCGTCCTCCTCCTCCTCGCTGATGCCTTGCCCTGCAGATGCGTTTGGCCAGCGCTGCTAGCTCCTCCCTGGCGATGGGGTTGAATAGGAGGTAGAGCAGCGGGTTGACGCAGGCCGGCAGCGGCGCCACAAGCAGCAGAACGCCCTTCGCCACGTCGGGCCCAGTGGTGGGGAGGTGCAGCAGAGAGGAAAAGGAGAGGAAGGCCACAGGGAGGTAGAGGAGGCAGTCGGAGAAGAGCAGCCAGGCCACGTGTCGGGTCAGCGCCGCCTCTTCCTCTGAGGTGGGCGGAGCTTTGTTGGCCCGACAGTAGAGGTGAGTGTAGGCGAGCGTCATGACGAGGAAACACAACGAGTCGAGGAGCACCAGGGAGACGGAGAGGGCCAGGGAAGAGGAGAAGGAGGAGGAGAAAGGCAGCGGCAAACAGAGGGAGGTGCTACTGTGTCCGGCCACCAGGGGGGGCAGCGTGACGGCCAAACCCAACAGGAAACACAGGAAGACAGAGAGACGCAGGGAGAACGGAGACGAGGAGCGACCTGAGCAGAGAAGAGGGAAGTTTACAAATCAAATCGAAACTATTATAAACATCCTTTATTCAGACTTTATTATATCTTTGTATCGCTCACGTTCGCAAAATATTTCTACAGCTACAAAATCTTTACACATGTATATTGAGGGTCACAATGTTTGCAGTTCTTTTACTCGTGTAAATCATCACAACCAACATCGCTCCTCACCGCTGCCGTCATCGGTTTTGTGTCGTCGTGCGACGGCTGCCAAGCATCGCTCCAGAGCTGCGACCGTGAGCAGGAAAAGACCCGTCTGCGAAGCAAACACACACAGGAAGCCGCTGAGTCGACACAGGAAGCTGCTCTCCCACTTGGCTCCATACCTGCAACACACACACAAATAGATGAAGCTCAAGAACTTTCTCTTTTTAGCTATGGGACTTTTATTTTGAAATGTCTTTTACCTTGTAAGCACAGACTTGGTCTGAAGGTGATTTTTAACTACTTTCGCATCACATTAGCATTATTTGGTGTTAGCTTAGCATCAATAGCGTCGCCGCTTTGACCCCAGCGTCTCTGATTCGGTCTCATACCTCCAGAAGCTCCCAAACGTCCACGTGTCCACCGCTGCCAACCAGCCGCTCCACACTCCCATCAGGCCATTCACCAGGGCCAAGAGGCCAATCAGCAGCTTGGGGGGCGTGACCAAAGTGGCGGACGAGAAGAAGATGGACAGCACGACGAGGCTGTTGCTGACCAACGAGAGCGCTGCGATGAGCCACACCCCCCCACGGATCAACCAGCTGCCGAGCAGATGGAGGCAGGGACGGAACGGACCTGAGGGGAATTTACACCAAATGTGAAGTCTCAGCTGTCAATCATCAATAACTAATTACAAGCAAATATATCAGAGTGTGTGTGTGTGTGTGCGTGTGTTAGTGTGTGTGTGTGTGTGTGTGTGTGTGTGTGTGTGTGTGTGTGTTACCTGGTGCAGGGCTGCATTGGACCAAGTGCTGAGGTTTTGATTCGTCAGACTCGATGAGAAAATCCTCCCAGTCCTGATCGGCTGCAGAGACACAAAAAAACTCTTTAAACACTTCATCATGGGGTGTGTGTGTGTGTGTGTGTCTGTGTGTGTGTGTGTGTGTGTGTGTGTGTGTGTGTGTGTGTGTGTTGTTGTGTGTTGTTGTGTGTTCACCTTGACTGGAGAGGACGGAGCTGTCTCTGAAGTCAACCACCTCCTCTCTCTCCCACGACAAACCTCCTCCTCTTCTCTCACAGGAGGTGAAGGCACAGCACTGGAAGGCATAAGGAAGCTCCATCACCCTGAACACACACACACACACACACACACACAGACACACACACAAAAATACCTTTTACACCTGCTCCTCTGCGGAATGTCCCTTTAAATGCTTTCAAATACACCTAATGTGTGTGTTTCAGTTAAGTGTGTGTGTGTGTGTGTGTGTGTGTGTGTGTGTGTGTGTGTGTGTGTGTGTGTTTCAGTTAAGTGTGTGTGTGTGTGTGTGTGTGTGTGTGTGTGTGTGTGTGTGTGTGTGTGTGTGTGTGTTTACCTGACTCGAGGTAGATGCTCTCGAGGTATCAGCTCCATCAGCTGATCGTTTCCAGCCAATCGCAGGTGAGTTAAACTCTGCAGACCAATCAGAGTCAGGGAGGACAGCTGATTGGACGACAGGTCACTGCAGAAAGAAAGAGATAAAAATAATATGCTCACATATATTTAAATAAAATAACTAATTTAATAAATTCATTTCTCAGACGCCTGAAGTTGTTTGGTTACTCACAGTTTGGTCAGAGCCGGTAGAGCAGAGAACGAGTTCGGCTTCACGGACGTTAACCTGTTCCACGACAAATCACTGTGACGACAGAAAGACGTGAACAGAAGACTTAGTTCAAGTCTTGTGAATTATATTAATTATTATTATCCGTCTGTCACATCTGATTTGTTCTTCATCGTTGTGTAAAGGTTGTAAAGAGCTGAGGTGTTAAACACATAAACACAACACATGTTGTTTACAGTGTGTTTCTCCACATTCCACACAAACAGAACAAGAACTTCACAACTCGAACTTTCCACAGAGCACGTGAACACAGTGTGTGTCCTGAGTGTGTGTCCTGAGTGTGTGTCCTGAGTGTGTGTCCTGAGTGTGTGTTCTCGTACCTGTCAACACTCAGACCACCTGCATCTGAGAGTGTGTTACCATTTGAAAGTATTTAAAGAGGCACCATCAGATCACTGCACTGGATAATGAAAGCAGCGTGTGTGTGTGTGTGTGTGTGTGTGTGTGTGTGTGTGTGTGTGTGTGTGCTTACAGAGAGCTCAGAGACATCAGACCATGGAAGTTGTTCTCCTGCAACTCCTCGATGTCATTATGGTGCAGATCACTGAAACACACACACACACACACACACACACACACACACACACACATTTCCATTACCTCACTTTTATCAATCAGTTTTACAGGTTTTTTTTGATTGGACTACAACGGTGTTAATTATTCCCATGATGCACAGCTGGTTGTACTTGATTGGTTGTCATGGTAACAGTTAGGATACAGCCACTGTGAAGCTTCACAGGTCTGAAAAGTTTAACCTGAAAAAAAGGGAAGAGAAGTGAAATGAAAAGTAAAACTCACATCTTCTGAATGTTTTCACAGGCGGAGAAACTGGGCAGAGAGTGGATGTGATTGTAGGAGAGATCCCTGCAGAGAGAGACATTCAGCAATGTTCAAAAGTCCCACACACAGTGAACGCACCATCCATCCATCTATCTCTCTATCTGTTTGTGTTTGGACTCACAGCAGCTGCAGGTTTGGAAGCTGCTCACACACTGAAGAAGGCAAAGAGATGATCCGAGCCCCTGTGATGGTCCTACACACACACACACACACACACACACACACACACACACACACACACACACACACACACACACACACACACACACACACACACACAGACACACAATGAGAGAATGATGGTGAATTCATATGCATCTAAAATGTACTGTGGTGAGTTCAGGAGCGAGGGATTGTAATGCATTCCTATCCATTATGGTGCATTAAATCTGTGTTCATGTGATTTTAGAAAGCATCTGATGCCTTCAGGTGCCTCTAACGTGCTGTGTACGTTACAGTGATTATGATCTATTTAACAATAAGTCAAATACAACACGGGAAGTGACAGTCGGTTAAGTTTGAGCCAAACTTCATGTGCTGCTGAAACAGGATGTGCAGTTAACACTGGGATCATTTCAAAACAACAGAGTTGAAGAATGTTTTATTTGTGGTTCAGAGCGAGGTTACGTTCAAACACACAAAGACCGGATTCAGACACAAGTTTAAATGAAAGATTAAAAGAAAATAAACAGAGAGAAGGTTTTTATTATGACAGGGAAATGTGGCTCACAACAAGGAGGAAGAGAGGAGGGTTTTCATTTCAGGAAAAATAAAGTTACACTCTGTCAGAAAGAATAACAACAACTGCAGTGGAATCAGAACTATGTGTGTGTGTGTGTGTGTGTGTGTGTGTGTGTGTGTGTGTGTGTGTGTGTGTGTGTGACTTACAGGCTCTCCAGACTTTTGGTTCCCGTCAGATCTGGAAACTCAGTGAGATCTGCGGCTCCGTTCAGAGAACTGAGACAGAACAGGATGATGTTGTATTAAGTTGTGTTGTGGTGCTTTCAGGGACATTAAAACTTGTTCAATGCTGTGCTTTGTTTTCATTTGTACTATGGATATGACAGGAAATGTTACGACACGACAAAACATGACACAATAAAGATCAGATACGACACAATATGAAAAGATAAGATAAGAATAGGATCAAATAAAACTTGAACCTGTCGGTGGCTCAGTTTGTTTAGAGACTTTGTGATCAATTGAACATTGTTAATTTAAAAACTGTCATTGACTGATTGAGTGTGTGTGTGTGTGGGGGGGTGTGTGTGTGTGTGTGTGTGTCTCACAGTGTATGAAGCTCTGGAAGGTTCTGAAAGGCGGAGCTTCCAACAGACTGGATCGGATTGTCGTAGAAAAATCTGCAAAACGCACAATGACATGCAAATAGATCAGATTGATACACAACAGTTTGATGTTCAGGTTCATTTGACTTTAAATAAAAACAAAACAATAGAAGCATAAGACTGACATTTATTCTTGACGCCTCCCTTTTACCCATGATCCTCCAGTGTTTTAACAGTTTAACCAAACACTGATGAAACGTTCACTCCAGTTGAAAGCTCCTCAGAACGTTAGTGAGTGGACCTTGAGTTGGGACTTGGTGTGGGTGTGTTTTTGGGAGTGGGCGGTACCTACATGGTGATCAGTGATGGGTTTCCTGTGAAGGCGTGCTCCGGGATGGACTGGATGTTGTTGCTATGGAAACCGCTGAACAGGAAACAGGGCAGAAGTTAAAAAGCTGCGTCACAGCAGCGCGACCAGACTCCAGTTTCACTTTCAAGGCCGACAAATGCGTCCTTACATTCTCCAGCAACAAACCACACACAAACTGAACTCACAGCTCTTTGAGGTGGCCGAGCGAGCGGACGGCCGAGGGAAACTCCACCAGGCTGTTGTAGTTCAAATCCCTGAGACAGAGAGAAAGTCTTTTTGTTTACATCACATCCACACCAGCAACTCCTCGTCTTTCCAAGTTGACGTCTTCGTCTTCTACATGTACAGCTCCTCTTCCTCATCAACACGTCCACTCGCTCACTGGGAAGCGTCCACACATTGTCCTGCTGTTTCCTCACATGGACTCACTCTGACGTTTAACAGACGTTTTACTAGGAGGCTGCAGGACAAGATCCAGAAAATGTCCAGAGACTCAAACATTTGTTCTCTCATACAGAGCCTGCAGAACATGTGAGGAACACGTCAGGAACACGTCAGGAACATGTGAGGACTGAAAGCAGCTATAATAAACTACGTTCACATCGTTAACACGACTCTATAATAAACTGCGACGCTGTGGGAACGTCAGCTTCAGACGGAGAAAGTGTTTCATGTAAATGTTTGTGTTTCGAGCTCCGTGTTTAGTTTAATCTTTTTTCTGCGTCTTTCTAAGTTTATTAGAAACATTTAACTCTCTGTCTCTCACAGAGACTAGAGCATTCTCCAGGTCCACACATGGCTTCAATTAGGTCCTCTCATCCATCTCTGGGACACAGGTGGCTATTACACGCACACACACACACACACACACACACACACACACACACACACACACACACACACACACACACACACACACACACACACACACACACACACACAGTGTGGAATGAAGCTGCCACATTGTGAAAATACCATTAAATTGAAATTGCTTCAGTCTGGTTGTGAGTGTGTGAGGTCGTTCGTGTGTGTGTGTGTGTGTGTGTGTGTGTGTGTGTGTGTGTGTGTGTGTGTGTGTGTGTGTGTGTGTGTGTCCAGAAGAAGCCTGATGATGTGATTTCTGCCTCTCAAACTTTTTATCGACGGCAGGTTGTGACTTTCTGGAGCTTTCAGCTGCGGCTCATGACCTTCACTGGACACTGACCTAACATGGAGGAGACTCGTCATCCGTCTATGATGAAGATGTTAAACAATAAGAAAAAAGAGATAAAATAATAATAATGAAAGCACTGAAATAAAATGATAATGTCTAAAAGTAAATATATATAATATATGAAGTAAAACTAGATATTATAATCAATGTATAATACTGAGAGGTTATTAACACCGTGTTGACGGACAGTCGTCTCCTGTCGTCTCCTGGGTTCTTTGGGGCCTCAGATGTTCCTGAAGTCCTGTTTTTAAAGCTGGATGTTTGGTTTCC
Source organism: Verasper variegatus (assembly GCA_026259375.1). Lineage (NCBI taxonomy): Eukaryota > Metazoa > Chordata > Actinopteri > Pleuronectiformes > Pleuronectidae > Verasper > Verasper variegatus. Next base: position 814,624 of record CM048058.1, read on the forward strand.
TGCTCGCCACCATCTCCAGGACTTACTGGAACCAAGTCTCAACGTGGGCCAAAGGAGCGGGGGCCTGGGGGAAGAAGGGCAGGAGAGACTCGTCCAGCGGGGGCGGCGGCGGTGGACAAGGTTCCTAAATGTGTTTTCTTAAATTTAAAATCTGATGTTTTTCTTTACGTGCGACCTGAGCCGGTTGTATTAATTTATTTTGTTCTGTTTTCGTTTCCGTTTTCCTCGTCTGACTCTGTTTGTGTTTGTAGTTTCACATGAACGTGAGGCTCCGCTGCGGTTTATTATTGCTGATCCAGCAAGTACACACACACACACACACACACACACACACACACACACACACACACACACACACACATGCTGCCTGTGTGTATGAATAGTAATTATGATTAGCATACAGCCAGGGCCACACACAGAGACACACACACACACACACACAAGTATTTCCAAATGAAGGCAGTGTGTGTTTAAACGTGTTTCTCTGGTTGACTGAGAAAACAGAAACATTTCTATAGACACACACATTCCTCAGTTTATACACACACACACACACACACACACACACACACACACACACACACACACACGTTACATAAACACACAGGTTAATATCCACGAACTCTCTGGCGACTACTTCAGTTCCACTGGTAGAAAGTAGCTGAGCACATTTACTCAAGTACTATTTCTTTACTCGTGTAAGTACTTCTATGTTAATGTGCAGTTTTGCCATCTTGAGTTTTTGAAACCAGAAGTAACCATATTTGGAGGAGCGGGGGTGGAGCCTGAGCTGTCAATCACACTGTGGTATCCCCCCCCAACACATCCGGTGCTTTATGGTCTGTTTGACTCTAAATGATCAGCTGTTTGAAGAAGACTTGAAACTAGAGACTGAGACATAAACTCCTGAATGTTACTGACGTTATAAAGAGAGAAGAAGAGTCACTTTCTATAGAAACTACCAGTGAGTCGCCCCCTGCTGGTCAGTACAAGGTACTTGCAAGTTTCAGGCACTTCCAGATTGGCTTCACTTTTCAGACCAGGCGTCTACGTCTATTTTTATAAACAGTCTATGTTCATGGTAGTAAAGTTGCTAAGCTAAGCACATGCTAGCACAAAGATGAAACGTATTCACGTTTTCAACACGTTTCTTCACATTCTCTTAAAACTCTCATTAATGATCCGTCACAAATGTATAAATTAAACCTCTCTGTCATCTCCTGACCTTTCACCCCGACCCCAGCTCAACCCTGACTCCTCCCAACACACACACACACACACACACACACACAGAAACTCACAGCGTCTCCAAACTGTGGAGTCCGTGGAAGCAGTCCGTTCCCATGGAAACGATCCTATTGTTGTTGAGATGCCTGTGGAGAGAGAGAGACTGATGGACTAATGAAGCAGACAAAGAGTGTGTGTGTGTGTGTGTGTGTGTGTGTGTGTGTGTGTGTGTGTGTGTGCGTGCGTGTGTGTGTGTGTGTGTGTGTGCGTGTGCGTGTGCGTGTGTGCATGTCTTTCTAAAAGGGGCCCCGGGGCCTCTCAAGAAGTTTTTTTTCCTTCGGTAATTTCATGCAAATTAGCTTCAAGCCGATTGGACAAAAGAAATGACAGAAGACTTCAATGCTGCCGCGCTGAGTGCCATCACTCACACACACACACTCACACACACACACACACACACACACAGTGTTGTGCATGTTATTAAGGAGCTAATACTGACGGACACGGACAGTCACTGCTACGGTCAAACTTAATGCAGCAAACAGCTCCTAGCAACAGACACACACACACACACACACACAAATATAGTAAAAAAACATTTTAAAAACAGACATTTCTGTTTTCTTACGTAAAGAGTAAAAAAAGTATTTTTGTCTCTTTGCTTGAATCTTTAAAAAGTAATTTTTCCTCTGAACATGTTTAGCTTCAGGCTCGTCGGCCTCTGAGGGACAGGGACACGTACAGCACCACCAGGCGGCCCAGCTTGCTGAAGGCGTGGTCGGGGACGTGGCTGATGAGGTTGAGGGCGAGGGTCATGGCCTGCAGGGCGGGCAGGTCGCTCAGAGCCGCCGCCGGCACCTCTGTCAGAGAGTTGTCGTCCAACCACAGGTGACGGAGCGAGCGCAGACCCGTGAAACAGCCGACAGGAACCAAGGAGATGTGGTTGGCGTCGAGACGTCTACGGAAACAAAGACAGATGTCGACATTAAAAACTGCACAGAAAAACTCCTCTTTTCTTAACACTCTTCTTTATTTGTAGTTTCACTGTGAAGCTTCAGATGAAGTTCAGAGGTCGAGTGTTTGACGAGCGGCTGCTCAGCTGCCATCGGGCTCTCAGGGACAAACGGAGGTATTTTAATGAGCTCAGACTTAAAGCTGAGAGGATTGTCGGTCAGCGCCACAGAAACACTAAGATGATTTACTCACTTGTTGTTTGTTAGATTTTCCTGGATTGTTTTTATTTAAATAAGACGACATAAATAGAAGAAAACGCTTCAACCTCAACGTCATATACATTTATTTTGTGTTCTTATCACGATCAGCCATGAATCTTTTTTCAAGAAATCCCTATTCTGTGTGTTTGGCTTCCTTCTTGACCTTCAAACTAAAAGCTTCTCATAATGATGTATACCAACTCAAAACAAAAAGATGAAACTCGTTTTGACTCCTGGTTGATGTGAGACACAAAGTGTCTGTGTGTTCGGACAATACGTCGTCCATTCATGTACAGAGAGAAGAGGAGGATAGGACTTCACATAATGGGAGAGAGAGAGCGAGAGCGAGAGACAGAAAGAGAGAGAGAGACAGAGAGAGACAGAGACCTTAGACGTCTCCATTCTCATACCCTTATCTATACACACAGACACACACAGGTACAGTTTCAGCATAATTACCATGTGTTGTTCAGGCTGAGAGAACACTGGACTGCATACATTGATGTACCAGTCCATGTGTGCGTGTGTGTGTCTGTGTGTGTGTGTGTGTGTGTGTGTGTGTGTGTGTGTGCGTGTGTGTGTCTGTGTGTGTGTGTGTGTGTGTGTGTGTGTGTGTGTGTGTGTGTGTGTGTCTGTGTGTGTGTGTGTGTCTCACAGTGACTGCAGGTTGTGCAGGTTGTTGAAGGCCTCAGCAGGAACAGACGTCAGCTGGTTGTTCTGAAGCATCCTGCAAAAGAGACGAGAGAAAATAATGAAACATTTTAAAAAGTACATTTACAAGCGTTTCTGTCATAATAACATAAATAAATAATAATAATGATATGAATCATTAGTTGATAAGAGTAAACAATGTGTTGTTTCAAACCTCACTCAGTGTTACTGTCTCTGTGAGGACCAGCTGCTGTTTTAACCACTGAGGACGTCCAAAGGTTTGAGGCTGAAGCAAACGTAAACTTACAGAACTTTGAGGTTGTAGAGGCCAG
>CM048058.1:820547-838047 GCA_026259375.1 Verasper variegatus
CTGGTTTTTATTACGTTAACACACACACACTTTGTGTCACTGTGTCCATTCACTTCATTTATTAACGAACACTCAGAATATATATCTTGACATGAGAGTTGTTCATTACCCAGACTGAGGTTCACTCACGTTCTCCACACGTGCTCACAGATCTGAAAATATCTGGCTTAATAGGAAAATACATGTACAAGTATTACAGGAACTTCTTTAAGACTCAATTCAAACTTTTGAAATATATTCTAATCTTTTCAATTTCTTAAGACTATTGTTGCATTAGTATTGTATATAGTATATAATATATACTTATATATATATAAAATATCTACAAAGTGACTTCAGTCGTAATATTTGAAATTCAAGTTATAAATTTCGTTACAGAACATTATGAGAGCAAATAAAAAGTATATTAGGAAATATTGTGATAAAAGTTTCCATCAAGGAATAACAGTTTTGTAGTTACATTAGTCACATGAAGTCAAACATCGATCATAAAAAGTCGTAAACCTTTCTAAACGTTACTCTCACAGATTAGAGGGTTTTCAGGATCGTGTGTCACAGTTTGAGTTTCGGCTCCACAAAGACGAAGCATTTGAATCGTACAAGTTCAGATGCTTGAAGTGATTGTTTGTGGTCTGAGGAGTGAAAGTGAATGACGAACACGGAGAGAGGGATGAAAGAAAAGACGAATACATTAACCATGTTGTGTGGTTTTCTCCCTGTGTGTAATGAGATAGATGCAGTTCTGTGTGTGTGTGTGTGTGTGTGTGTGTGTGCGCGTGTTTTGTCTCTTTTCCGTCTCCTCGGGCTCAAACTGATGGATATCACACGATTATTCAAATGTCGGCAGAAAGACAAACTCTGACGACAGAGAGAAAAGAGAGTTGTGTAGTTGGAGGCAGAGTGTGACAGTGAGGCCTCGCTCTGGTTTTGTCCTCTTTCAGTCTTTCAGTCGTTCTTTCAGTGTTTTGGGGGCGGGGCGGCGGGGGGGCCCCCACCCGGAGCGAGTGGTCGCGGGGGGTTTGGTCCCTGAGTCAGTCTGAGCTTCCTGATTCCAGAGGGAAAGTTTCCACAACATAAACAACAGGGAGTTGAACTAGAGACAAACTGAGAACGACAATAACCTGACGACTGAACTGATTCTGGATCGAAAGATTCTGACTCATGTTTCAAAACCTCCACCTGAAATAGTTTAATGCTCCAGTTTTTACCATTTGGGTTTTTTCTCTCTCTAATGTTAACTTCTTTATATTTTTCCATCTTGTTTACATCCAGGTCATCAGTTGGTAACTGTCGTGTGTTGATGTCTCAAAATGCTGTGAAAACTCTTTATTTACAGTCGGTGCTCAAATCAGACAGATGTGAGTAAAACTCTGACGATCAGATATTCATCGTAGACGGCAAACTGCCAACAACGATAACGTTTTACTCCACGACGATGACGAATCTGACCCAGGAGCAGCAGCTCGTCACGAAGTGAGGCTCCAGAAAGGATTGATGTCCAAACACTAATTAAACCTCTCACATTATTAATCTACAGCTCTGACCTCTCTCACAACCTGACGGGTGTGTGTGTGTGTGTGTGTGCGTGTGTGTGTGTGTGTGTGTGTGTGTGTGTGTGTCTCTCTCTGTGTGTGTGTGTGTGTGTGTGTACGACAGCTGAGTGTAAGTGAACCTTGACGATCCGGCAGCAGGTAAATGGACGACATGATTTGTTCCTCTGGTGTCGTGAGAGAGGTCGGGTGATTGACAGGAGGCTCACCTGTCTGTCCGTCATGATTGACAGCTTCTAAGACTCCAGATGACATCACTCGAGTAAGATGGCCGCAGCAGTGTCTGAGATATTTTAGCTTCATTTTTGTTCAACGGGAGGAAGTGAAGACGTGTCGTCCATCTTGAATTAGAGACTATGATTGACACCAATATATCAATAATAGGTGTTGAAAACGTTTATGCATAAAATAATTTGCGATCATTAATCCACTCGTCAACACCAGAGACGAACTGGTCATCCAACATGGCTGCCAAGGTGGGAGTGGCTAAAACATACTTCAACTGTCCATGGCTTCATTCAGCAGCTAAATGCATCCTGAGCTCCGACGCAGAATAGAGACTTACAGAGCCATTCAGACGTCACACACACACAGACACACACACACACACACACACACACACACACACACACACACACACACACACACACACACAAAGCCATTGACAGAGTCGTATTCAGAGTGACGACGGTCAGACAGTAAACTGATGTGTGTTGAGTTTTCAGATTCATCTGGATCCTGTCACTTTACAGAGAAACACTGAAGTGGATCCTGACGTGGATTCATGGGGTCAGATCCTGAGGTACCACACAAATACCAAGGAAATCACACATACGACCATTTAGAAGAGTTAATGAAAGTTTTAAATTCACCAACTGCTTCTCTTCTTCTTATTAAATGTGTGTTACAGGTTTGTTAGTCTCGTAAAACCTTGTGAACCAGTGGGTTTGGCACAAGAGAATCAAACCTCCCTCGTTTCTCTGACTTCAGGTGATGACAACGAAACATCCATCTCTTATCTTAACTTCACCCCCGACACCAACACAAACAACCATTACACATAAACCTGTGGGAGGAAACTGGAGAAAAGACAGATTCAAAACAGGAACCTTCTCGCTGTGAGGTGACAATGATAACCACTGTACCACCGTGCCGCTAAAACCACCGCAAGCAGAAGAATTTATTTACATCTTCGGATTCACCAGCGACCCTGAACACAAACATCTGGGAACATCAACAAACTGACGATCGTGACAAGGTGACTGGACCGGCTGTGGGTTTGTGGGATACTGGTGACCGACCGACAACACACAGACACACACACACACACACACACACACACACACACACACACACACACACACACACACACACACACACACACACACACAGAGGAACTCCTTGATGTTTTGTTGGATTGAACGTCTGATTGGAGCTTTAATAAAGACACAAAGAACCTTTGATCGACTGTCTGTGTGTGTGTGTGTGTGAATGTCCATCTGCCTGTCTTAGACAAACTGTAAGGAAAGTGCTTTCATTGAGAAACACACACACACACACACACACACACACACACACACACACACACACACACACACACACACAGAATTGAAGAAGGTTTCCTTTAATGAGAGTGAAACTTAAATCCTGGACATTGTGCAGCTTTTAGACCACAGCCAAGACGGGCAGGTTTCCCTCCCACACACACACACACACACACACACACACACACACACACACACACACACACACACACACACACACACACACAGTGTACAGTGATGTAATGGTTTTGCCAGAGCTGAAACATGTTTTGTGTGCAGGCTGGTCACCTGCTGTGAGGTGAAATGGATTTGAATGAATTGAACTGGAGTTCAGACTCAGACGATCGTCACCTGCTCGAGTGGAAACACAGAAACGTCCCTGACACAGTTATTAAGTTTCTGAAAGTTGTTCTGTGTCAATAACTGTTCTGGGTCATTTTGAATATATCTTCAGTTTGTGGATCAGTTCAAAGACTTGATGTGCTGATGATCCTGAGACAAATATGTATAAATATAAAAACATTACAGTTCCTCCAGTTTCATTTAGACTCAGATGTTAATGATTTATTTACTACTTTATAACAATATGTGTTCATCCACATGCTGATCCAGTTCACACCTTGTTTGTTTCAGAGCTTCAGACTTTACAGTTTGGTCTGAACCTAAATATCAGGTGTGAAGGTTCCTCAGACCACGTCCAGTCCACCACTGACCTGCTGAACTGATTATCTCAGAATTTGATTTGATCAACACACATATATCAAATCTCTCCATGTGTCCAGAGAACCTTCACAACCACAAAGACTTCTGGAAACTCCAGAACCTCCTGGAGAACAGTTCCTCAGAAACCCTGAGAACCAGCTTCAGGAGAACTGGAACCATCAAAAGCACCTGGGACCTGAACCCTGGACCCTCCAGAACTCCTGGAGCCTCTTCAGCTGCTCAACCAACTGCTCGTTACTGACTCGGACTTTATGAACCATCAACATGTCCTGGAGGTTCAGTGGAGCCACTTTAAAAGCTTCTAGAACCTTAGAACCTGTTTCAGAACCTTTAGAACAACACCATTCCAGCAGAGCTGGAGAGGAATAAACAGGTGCTGCGATTCTCACGACGCACGCACACAGACACATGTTGCAGTTCATACGTGCACAGTAAACCCAGTAGACCCAGTTAACCCAGTAAACCCTCGGTGCTGACTCACAGGAAGGAGGTGAACACGCTCAGGTTGCTCGGTATCTCCCGGAGCCCCAGGTCCGAGCAGTCCACCCGGTGCAGCAGCCCGTCCACCTCGCACCGACAGCGGCCAGGGCAGCCAGCTCGCCCCGCTCCTCTGTCCCCGTCCCCGGAGCTCCACGCCCCGGCCACCGCCGTGCTGCTCACCCCGGCGGTGGGGCTCTCCTCCGCGGCCACGGAGCCCAGCATCCCCACGCCGAACACGGAGCTCCGCAACCCGGCCAAGAGGAGCGCGAAGGCGCTGATGAGAGCCACAGTCCCCGGCATGTCCTCCACGGTGTCTCCCGAGAAAAGTTTGAGCTCCAGAGAAAATAAATCAGAAACAAAGTGGATCAGAGCGACATCCTGTGATCCGGATTCAACCCGGATCAGAAACTAAGTAAAACTGTTTTCAGAGAGTTTGAGCTGAAGACTGAAGGTTGAGTCCAGAGTGAAGCATGGAGAGAGAGAGAGAAAGAGAGAGAGAGAGAGAGAGAGAGAGAGAGACAGAGACAGAGAGAGAGAGAGAGAGAGACAGAGAGAGAGAGACACAGAGAGACAGAGAGACAGAGACAGAGAGAGAGAGAGAGAGTGTGAGTGTGTGTGTGTGAGAGAGAGAGAGAGAGAGAGTGTGTGTGTGTGGGAGAGAGAGAGGGTGTGTGTGAGTGTGTGTGTGTGAGAGAGAGAGAGAGAGAGAGTGTGTGTGAGAGAGAGAGAGAGAGAGAGAGAGAGAGAGTGTGTGTGAGTGTGTGTGTGTGAGAGAGAGAGAGAGAGAGAGAGAGGGTGTGTGTGGGAGAGAGAGAGAGAGAGGGAGAGTGTGTGTGTGTGTGAGAGAGAGTGTGTGTGTGAGAGAGAGATGGTGTGTGTGTGTGTGTGTGTTTAAGCTCAGTAGGACAAACTGTTTAAATAAATAACTGAATTAATGAATCACAGTTGAAACATGTTTACAATTCAATGATCAAAATGTTTTTTTGATCATTTTTCATCAATGTTGAAGTTCAACAGCCTCAAGATCTAATTTAATTTGATCACATTTACACAAATCGTCGATGAACATAATGAACATTGTATTATTATATTTTCAGGTCAGTGAACAGACGGTGAGTCAGAATATGAGACATGAAACTTTAATAAACAAAACAATGTGACAAAAGGACTTCAAGCATAAAAAACTTTCATCATAACAACATTTCACGTCTTCATTTATAAAAAGTCCAAACTGAAGTCGTCGGCGTCGGCGTCACGGACGCTGCGTTAAACTTTTCAGTCCGTGTTACAGATTCTCAGCTGATCCAGCGTGAAACAGGCTCCGGTGACGCTCGTCCACACGACTGACGCTGAGGCTGAAATCACTTCCTGTTCACGACTCGTCCCTGAACGTCTCATCACGCAGCATCACATCAGGGACGAGTGAACGAGCGAGTGATTTCAGACGCAGCGTCAGTCGTGCTGTCACTCTCCTCCTGTCGCCGTGGAGATGGCAGCCAGGATTGGTGAGAGTGGAGGGAGGGAGGGAGGGGGGTGAAGAGCGGGGTCAAAGGTCGAGGGGTCAGTGGGCGACTGAGTTGAGTGGCTCAGCTCTAATGTTTCCTAAATCCAGAGTGGAGTCGTGCTCTTCATCGATTTCTCCGATCACAGCGCTGAAAGAAAATAGCAAAACCGATAATTAATAAACTGATCACTGTAAAATAAATAATATACTTTACTTTGTATTTCTGTGTCACGTTCTTCATGTTCAGTTAAATCTCCAGTGAAACATGTTTTATTCCTCATATTCATGTGTCTGGAGGGAACTGGATGTAGAAGTAAGTAACTCTGAATGTGCATCACGCCCCCTGGTGGCAGAAGCAACAGTAAACAGCAGCTCAACATGTGAAGTGATGACTTGTTCTCTGTTGTCAAGGAATTCTCTTCTCTGCAGGTTTATTTCAGACCTCAACTCCAGAAACTGTCAGGTTACTTGTGTCCTGACATGTTGTGTAGCTGGTGTTTGTGGAAGCAGCAGCAGCAGGTTGTCGGGTCCGACCCGTTCAAACAGGAACATGTGGGGAACATCCAGGCGAGGGGCGGAGCCTGTAGAGCAGCAGGAGGCGGGACATGACGTATAAACTCTGCTGTGGAAAGATCAGTGTTGTTGTTTCCAGCTCAGTCCACACCGGCGTCGGCCCTCATCACCAAAAGATCTGGAACCTCCTCGTCTTTCCAAGTTGACGTCTTCGTCTTCTACGTGTACGGCTCCTCTTCTTCATCCTGAGATCTTTGTGTTCTTCCAGTTTCACGTCCGTCACGTGTTAGAAACCTCATCAACATGTCCACTCGCTCACTGGGAAGCTTCCACACATTGTCCTGCTGTTTCCTCACATGGACTCATGAGGACATGTTACACACATTTTACCAGGAGGCTGCAGGAGAAGATCCAGAACATGTCCAGAGACACTGACTCACACATTTGTTCTCACACACAGAACATGTGAGGAACATGTGAGGAATGTGTCTGTGGTTCAGTTTAGGTCTGAAATCAGCTTTGATTCATGAAGACATGAAACTAGTTAAACTCACACGTTGTCTCCTCGGACGATGTAAAGTCCCAGAACCACCTGCTCCACACCCTGACTGGAGCTGAACACCCGCTCATGACTCTCATCCAGGATCAGGTTGATGGTCTGGTCGAAGCCCTTCAGGGTGCCCTGCACGCACACGCACACGCACACACACACACACACACACACACACACACACACACACACACACACACACACACACGAATGATATCAGTCATCTGAAGATCAATAATATTGATGATGAATGTGTTGAGTCAACAGTTCGGATCAGAAACGTGGTGAAACTCACCACAATCATTCTCCCGTCGGAGGTGACGATGGCCACGGTGCCTGAACCTCGTTAAAGAAACTACGTTCTGGACACAACATTAAATTCACGTTTAAAACAACCAACTCTTCTATTTTAAGACTAAAACGAATCTCAAGCTTCAACTCGGCGCCGCTGAAAGATCAAGTTAAAAATCACCGTCAGTTCATAAATACCTAACAAATGCAGCTAGCTTAGCTCCTGAGCTAACGAGCAGTCACCCATTCATTCGGACGGCCAGTTAGCATGTTAGCAGCTAGCGGCGGAAGGATACGGTTGATGTAGCTCTCCAGGGCGGTGGACATGTTTCCTGCGGGACTCGGTGTCTGTGTTTGCGGTGAAAATGAGGCTGAGCGTTTCCACCGGGTCCGTGAGGGTCGATATCAAAAGAGAAAACACCGACAGACACGGAGAGCGGCGCTAACACAGGAGCTAACGGAGGAGCTAACAGAGGCAGCTTATGCTAACAGCTACAACAGCGAGCAAACAGAAGCAATCACACACCGAGCAGGAAGCAGAGCGTCGAACCACAGATTCACTGCCAACCGTTTATATTCTCATATAAATATTAAATATAAACCATTAACTCGTATAGAGAACATTACATTATTTTAATTGATTCATCATTTATCGAATATTAAATTAGTAATTATATATGTTACAAACCATGGTCTTAAATACTACTACTTAATAAATATGCACAATAATATATACATTTCTTAAAAACAGACATGATTCATACACAATTTTCTATATATTATACTATCTCAATTATACTATAATAATTTGTACTCCGTTATTTTGCATACATTTCTATATATCTTATCAAATGAATACTTTTGAAAATATATTACAATTGTAAAGTTTCGTCAGCAATAAATTATATTTTTTATATAATGTGGACTTTTAAACAAACTATATTTAACTACACTATAATAAATGTTCGTTAAATCAATAAGAATTTATACATGACAAGTTTCAGGCAATTTGTATTGAATTATTCAAACTATTAAAAATAAATGATACATAGCAATAAACTCTATTTTGTTAGTTATTAGTTGATTATTTTCAAACATTTCATTCATAAATCATATTGAGGAATTAATTAATAAATGTAAAAAATCATTACTTACATAAATTGCACTAATTCTCTATATATATTTATGTCTATAAAACATTCATAGTATTAAAGTGTATACAGTAATAAATGATGTCTGATTTATATATTCGTTTTGTATATATTTTATACTGTTGAATTATATTGTAATAATGTCAATTCAATAATAAATTCTACTCTTGAATATATTTTTAATTATACAGATTTTATTTAACTTAATCTCAGAACATACAGAATCTTTAGTATAAAACACAGCTTGAGTGTATGTATTTAAAAACAAACATGTTGGTGTTTCAGTGTGAGATGACACATGAGTCGAGTCGTCCCAGCAGGTCTTCATCTTTATTGTTGCTCAGTAGTCGTCCATACAAAGGGAAGGTGGAGAAGAGCAGTGGAGGCCGACAGGACAAACACCAGGAACGTCGATCATGCTACCAAAGTATTAAATTTGTACAAAAATACTTTACAACATCCCTGTTCCTTTAAAGAAAAATAGTTTGGTTGGTTGGTGAAGCTACATGGAAACAAATTTGACCAATTATATTAAAATGGCAGTGCAATGTGTGTGTTTGTGTGCAAGTGTGATTGTGTATGAGAGTGTGCATGTGTATGTTTGTGTGTGTTTGTGTGTGAGTGTGTGTCTGTTTGTGTGGGTGGACGTCTTGCTGAGGTGAATCACTAGAGTGCAAATCCCTGCAATGTTACACACACACACACACAAACACACACACACAGTGTTTATGGCTTTAGAGCTCACTTGTCCAGCCCTCCTGAGGCCACGCCCCTCTTCCCATTGGTAGAACAGTTGGTTTCAACTGAGCACGACTGAGTTGCTATGGTAACTATCGCAGTTTTAGCTCATCATTTGCGTAATGTCCTACGATGCTAGCTGAATCCTAACTAAACATTAGCAGTGTTAACCAAGTGTTAACTGTGTGCTGACTGAATGACAGCCATGTTTGCTATGTGTTAACTTTGCCATGGCATAGTTCCAGGTGGTTGCAAACCAATGGCTAGCTGTGTTAGCCCTGAAATAAGCCTGTGATAAACAAAGTGGTGTGAGGCCGATATTAGCTGAGCTGTAATCACATTTTAGGTTTGTTCGTTAAGTGTTAGCCCTGTGCTCAGACCTAGCTGAGTAGGCCGGTTGTTAGCCTTATTTTATCTGTATGTTACACAACTATTGGCTAATACTATGTGTTAGCCGTATGTTAGCCTTGTTTTGAGTGTGTGCTGCTAACCACTGCTGTGTTTACCAGAGACCTGAGTTAGCTGTGTGCTAACTCACTACTTCACTAGCTGTAGCCCCGTTGTGCTCCAGGTGTTAGTCTTTGTTTTCCATGTGGTGAGGTGTTAGTGACATTGTGCTGTATTCATCTTAGTCACATTAGGCTAATGCTATTCTTGTGCTCAGTGTCTGCTCGCTACATGCTAACAATATGCTAGCACTGTGCTTCAGATGATCGGTTTTCAAATTTGAGGATGGAGTAGAACAGCCAATCACAGCCAGCTACACAGAAAGAGCAAATCACAGCTATCCAATCAGATCTCGTTTCCAAAGCACAGAATGTGTTCCAGAGCAGCAATTAGTCGCTTCAAGTCGTGGGAGGGTTTCTATTGGCCTCTGGTGCTAAGGGAGGGATCTGATTGGCCAGTTTAAAGTGAGTTCAGTATGAGGTGAGAGCTGGAAGATGTTGACATCAATCCAAAGTAAACACACAAACACACTCTCTCTCTCTCTCACACACACACACACACACACTCACACACTCACACACTCACACACTCACTCACTCTCTCACACACACACACACACACACACACACACACACACACACACACTCACACACTCACTCACTCACAGGTATTTACTGTCACAGGTTTCCTGTTCAAACAGGACTTTTTTCTCGTGTAACATTTTGTGGTTATGAGGTGAAGGTCGTCAGGGTTCGATGGTTTCGATGTGAACAGCGACACAACTGAACTGTTCTTTAAATCTATTTTACATCTTTTCAGAATCAGTCGCCATGGAAACAAACGAACAAACAGAGAAAACTGACAAGTCAATCAAAAAACACACAGATCGATTAGCATAATAGATCACTGTTACTGGGGTTCAGGGGGTGGGGGGGCAGGCATGCTTGGCTTCTTCTGGAGCTGATTGGTTTATTTACGTGTTGAGGAGAACCAATCACAGACAGGCAGGGAAGCGTTTGTTTTCTGATTGGTTCCAGCCAATCAGCTGAATCAGAATTGCCGTCTGTCTCTCATCCTGGCTGCCTATTGGTCAAGGGTAGAAGGGGGGGGGGGGGCGGGCACAGCCAAGACTAGAAATTTAGGTGGGAGGGGCTTAACTGGCCTTGTGTTTACCGCACACACATAACACACACACACACACACACACACATACACAGTGTGGCCAGTCCAACAGGTGTAAACAGTAGAAAAAGATTCTTATTGAACTGCTCAGTGTCTTCGTCATTATTACTTTTCCAGGCTGCAGCTCGTTCATGGCACTGAACTCAAGTCTTGACACTGAACCCGTCTTTCTGTCCATGTTTATTAGGGATGCTCCGATCAGAACCAGCTGATGAATATTGGAAATTACTGGATTTTATGATTGTTAAATTCAACAAATTAGAAAAGAAGGTTTTTGCAGAAAACTCCATCATCGCTGTTCTTCAACAACATGACTGGTTATTGTTTTATTTTGGTGACACTCGACCCAAGACGATACCCAGCCCTTGAACCCACCACATGTAATTGGAAAGTTTCCTTTAACTGAATGCTAGTTGGATTACAGTCACCATGACCACCATCTTTGTTTGTCCAAGGATGTTCTGACTTCACATGAACTTCTGGTTGAGTATTTGAAACAGTACCGAAGCATATTGTCGGGACTCCATGCTACACTGTAAGATTCTTACTGTAACCAACAACCTAACCTGAAATGTAATAATTTCCATGTTGCTTTTACTCACTTGCAACTTAACCATAATAATCTTTTATCATGTGCTTAACATAAAACTTCACAGTGCTTCTGCCTAGAAAACCCTGGTGGGATCCAAACCTTTTTCACATTGCTAAACAGCTTCTACTCATGTTGTGCAAGATAAAACCAGTGGGGGCAGAGTCAAGGTGCGAGTAAGCTTCAACCAAAGTGATTTTCAGGTTGTCGAACTGCAACTACGACTTATTGGAAACTTCTTTTGCAAGAATACTTGGTGTGACTATTTATAAGAGGTACAAACATTTTGGCCCTAGAAGGCCATAACCTGGCTTCAATATTGACAGACCTGATGGAGGGTGATGGGTTTTAAAGGGTTTTCTCATGCAGAACCTTCCTGTAAAATGTTTTAAGAACAGAAACCAGTCAGTGATCACCACTAGTTTGTATGATCGCAATGACATCGGCCATATACACCCTGATCGGAGCATCTCTAGTCTCCTTGGCATCATGCCTGTCTATCAGCAGGTTCTGGATTCAAGTCCAATCAGTCTTTGTGCTGCTGTGGTTCTTGGCCAGCACAACCAAAAGCCATGTTTCTGGTTCTAGCAAGACCAGACAGGCCTGGAGCCATGGTTCTAAACCTGTAGAGGCAGCAGACTTGATTCTGTAACCACCAGGACCATGAGCAAGAACCATGTCTTGGACCAGTAAGACTAGTGGCTATGGCTCTGGCTTCAGTAGGTTTAATACCTATGGTTCTTTGACCCTGAGACCATGAACCAGAGCCATGTCTAGGGACAGGTAAGACAGCTGGCTCAGGCTTCAGGTTGAATCAGTAGCCAGGATTCTGTTACCACCAAGACCAGAACCCATGTGTCTTGGACCAGTAAGACCACTGGCCATGGCTCTATTTTCAGTGGGACAAGTAGCCCTTGTTCTAGGCTTGTAGAGCCATTAACCATTGATCTTAGACCAGTAAGACCAGTGGCTGAGGTTCTGGCTTCAGTAGGGCCAATGGTCCTAGTCCTTGGCTTGTAGAACCAGCGTCAACTGATCTTAGACCAGTAAGACCATTGCCTGTAGCTCCAGCTTTAGTAGAACCAGGGGACATGGCTGTGGCCTCGTAGAACCAGGACCCATCAATCTTGTATCAGTAGCTCGCGTTGTGGTTCCAGTAGTATCAGTGGTCATAGTTCGGGATCCAGTGACACCAGTAGTACCAGTTTGCAGAACTGGTTCAGATGAACAGGTGAGGAGTTTTTCCAGTCAATTGTGTGTTTTCAGGCTCCTTTAGCAGTTCAAGGGTCAAACTTAGTGGTTAAACGTCAAAGTTCATCCAGGGGGTGTATGTAGCACCATGGGGGTCCACTCTGAACCAGTTTGACTCAACTTTCTTGTATTGTTCTCGTCATCGACCTCTATTCCAGTCTGGTTACAACCAGTTTAATCCGGTTAGATCCAGGTTTGTCTGCTATAAGGAGCTATTACTCACCTGCCCCACCCCAAACGCTGCCCCCAGCAGATCTCCCGGTTGGCTCCACTTGATTGGACCACAATCATCTACTTGGCCCATACAAAACTCAGACGGTCCTTGGTCGCCGCCAATTGGCTGAGGGGAGTGGCTACTATTGTTGGTGATGCCATCAGTGTGATTGGCCAGCAGACAGGAGGAGGTGGGGTTTCGACTGATGACGAGATCCAAGCGATTTGGAGACTCTGCGATCAGAGGAACGACCAGGCAGCAGTCAAAGTCCCTGGTCCGCACGTGGTTAATCTGGAAAACAGAAGAATGGACGAGGGGCGGTGACGTATCTTCTTCAGTAGCAGCCATTTGATGGGAAAACAACTCAACATACTTAACAACACTGTAACAGTTCACGTACCCACCGGGTCTGGGTTTTTTACCTGTAATATACGGTCATAGGCTCGGAGGCCGCCCCTGCTCCGCCGGACCCCCAGGTCGGATGTTGTTAACGTAGACGCCACGGTCCAACAAACCATCAGAAACACTGAAACCAAAGTCCTCCAGGTCCGAGGCCTTCTCCAGAGTCAACTACAAATATAAACACCCTCTGTTAGGATCAGAACCTGTGGATTACCGTGTTGTCATGGTGACGTGTGGTTCTCAGTGGTCAATGTTCACCTTATGGAGTTCCACAGGGTTCTGGTTTAAGATCTCATTGACTTCCTGCCTCATCTTCCTCATGGCAAAGGCTCGGCGTTGGGGATCAGAGGGTAAGGTGTTGGACCTCGGCGTCACCTGGAAAAGTTCACACGAATAATTCTTAAAAACGTTAAACACACAAACAGTAATATGTACGACGTGACAGGTTTAGTCGAACAGTCACCTGGGGTCGGTTGCTGCTGCGTTCCTGAAAACTTGCCTGGCGTCCCAGAGTGCTGCGCAGGGGGGTGGGGTCATGGTTCAGACTGAGGGTGGAGCCCGACATGATGGTTGCCTGGAGAAAGCCAATCAGAGAAAGCCAGTGAATCAGAACCATCCAATCAGAGGACAGCGTGTGAAGGATTCTCTCTTGGATCCAACAAAAACATGGTGACTGAAGGAAACCTGGGTGCACGACCTTTGACCCCAGCTAGCACGATCACACCAGCACAGGTCTCTACAGATGGGTTCTACTGACAGATTCTACTGTGGTTTCATGTGATGGATTTTACTGACATTTTATTTAGTTTCTGAGAACTAATTTGAGGATCTATTGTTCTCCTCTGGTTCTCCTCCTGTCATGTTCAGGATCCGATTCTATTTCTTCTGATTTCACTTGAAGAATCTACTGTTCTACTTCCTACCTAATTTTTTTCATGTCACTCAACAGACGGTCACTCCTCAGCCAATCAGAATCAAGGACTCATCAGACGCATGCATGACTGACAGATCTGCTTCAAGACGGCAAAACAAACTACCCATCAGGCCTTGCACAAGCTCTCCCAGCATGCCTTGCTCAAACTGCCATGCCTGGTGCAACATGACTCTGCCACATGATTGGCCAGAAGCTGGGTGATGTCACTAAGATGTCACAATAACGTCACCATGGTTGGTAGCTTGCTGCTGGGGGGTGCGGTTAGAGTCACATTCAAAAACAGATAACATGTTGGACGTTTGATGACGCTAGAAGAAAATGTCTAGTTACAGAGAGAAGAGGACAGAGGAGAGTTAGTGGAGAGGGGGGAGGAGGAGGAGGAGGAGGAGGATACCAGAGCGAGCAGGTGCGTCTCCTGATCAGTCTCCTGGAAGAGAAGGAGTCATTTTTCTTTTCAGCGCAGTCACTAAGATTTACTGCTGCATTTCCAAACAACATAAAAACCTTTAGCAGCTAGAAGAGTTCACACTGAAACACTGATGTTCCTGCTGCTGCAGATTTAAGTTGTAAAGTTCTTGTTCGACTGATTCTCACATTTGAGACATCATGAGTTTTGTTGACGGAGCCACTCACCTCCAGCTCCCTGAGGATGCCGCTCTGTCCACACGTCTCCAGATCCTCCAGAGCCTGAGACCAGAAGTTCTCCTCCTGGTCCGGTTCGGTCCCATCATGCCCCACGCTGAACCTGGAGGAGAAGGTGACGGGTTAGCCAATCAGAGAACAGCCTGACGCACACACACACACACACAGAGGAGGCTGGTGACGGACAGGTCATGCTGGTGAGAGAGTGGGCGGGAGCTGACGACATACACGTCCATCCGGTGTATGTGTCAGTGTGGCGGGGGGTCGAAGGTCACCAGGTGAGGGGTCAGCTGGAGGTCAGACAGGACTGTGTGGGGGGGGGGGGGGGTCAAAGATCAGTGTGATACCTGCTGTCAGAGATTAGACCGCTGGGCAGGTTACAGGCTCTGCAGACAGAGACACACTGATGTTACTGCTGCTAGCTCGCCGCGAGCAACCGCCATCGACTGGAATAAGAAACGCTAACGTGCTAAAGTCGTGTGAAAAGCAGCTGTGGAAATCTTTAAATCCCGCTCTGCAGGTTTATTCTTGATTGTTGTAAACAGGAAACACAGATATATTATTTCTTTAACGTTTTTCAGTGTAGTTTCATGGTTCCAGTCATTCAGGCTGTTATTATCATATCATTAAATTATTATTAGATTTACACAGGTTTTATATTTTCGCCTTCACGTTAAATCTGTCCTAATTTCAACTTGTATAGCATTTAAGTTTTCTCTGTCTCTGTCTGTCTCACCCTCCGAGTGGTGGGCGGTCCCAGTCGTCGTCACTCAGGCCCAGATCTGACAGCGGATTGGCTCGCTGGCGAGTTGAGGACGATGATTGGCTGTTGATCGTCTTGGCGTTGCGCCACTCGTGGAACGTGTACGGAGACGACTGAAACGCTGGAGCTGCAGACAAACCAAGAAGATCGTTCATGAGTGGATTCAAACTGATGAACGTATTAACCATTGTACAAAAAAATAATACTTGTTTATTTAAGTATTAAAAACTGTCCAAAGTCCTGACTCGCAGACGAAGCTCAGGGGTCAGAGGTCAGGTTCCTACCCGGCGAGGTGAAGCTGCTGTCCATGTTGGATCCGTCCCACGACTCCACGGCGCTGTCGACGGACGGTAACGTGCTGAACGCTCTCTGGCTCGATGGAGGCACGACCATGATGACAGGCTCCTCCTCCCTGTCCTGATTCTCCTGACCGAGCCCCACCCCCGAGCTCAGACCTGGACCAATCACGCACGACTTCGGACTCGACACTTTAAGAAAACATGAAGGAAAAGTTTATTTTAACCTGTGGTCTTTAAAAACAGTTTAAAGTAGCTGTTGCATCAAAATAATTTTACGTACGCTCGCCCTGCTTCTTGATCTTCAGCGTCACCGTCTCGCCCGCCTGCTGCAGCAGACTGATGGCTTCGCTCAGAGGTTTCCCCTTCAGGCTGCTGCTGTTGATCGCCAGGATACGATCACCCACGTGGATCGCACCAGTCCTAACACACACACACACCCACACACATTATTATTATATTATAATGTTATATTTTTTTAATAATTGTGATTCTCTGTTTTATTTGACAACATATTCAAAGCACCAGGGGGCGCTACCACAAAGTCAGCTCTGTTTGTTGTCCAGCTCCTGGTTGATTTCTGGATGTACCCAGGTGGTAACTCTGTGTCGCTCTGGTTTTAAAACTGAATTTATAGCTTTTATCTGTTCATTTTTTCATAGTTTTTGTTAATGTTTATGTATAAAGTTAATTTTATATAAGATTATTTACTGCAAGAAAACAAATGATAAAGTTTAAGTTGTTGTATTTATTATGAACAGCAGAGGGCGACATTGTCCACTTTCCCCTGATCTTAGCACAATTTATCTGCTCTCTCAGTTCATGTTTAAAATAAATTAAATATTCTCAAGGTTTTTATTTCACAGTTTGTGTTTAATATTCTATGTGAACAACAACACATAGTTAATTAGTTAGTTTCTATCTTTAGTCTCTTTATTTTATAGATTTTTTTATGCTAAACTTTAGACTCTATATAGTATAATAATATCATGTTTATAAAATATTTACTGCCCCATGATAATGACTGTGATAAAAATAAAGTCGAAGGAGAATAAAACATGATGTACAAGTTGAATGAAGTTGTATTATTTATTATGAGCTGCAGAGGGCGACCTTCTCCACTTCAGCCTGATCTGAGCACATCTGTCACATCTGTACTGATTCGTCTCTTTAATGTTTCACAGACACAGTTTGTTTCAGCGTTAAATTAAATCAGTGTTGACTTTAAATGTTCAACTTTATTAAATCTTCTTTCCGTCTGTTGAGTCTTTACAGGAAAACTGAAACTAAGTGTTAACGTCTTTTTGTTACGTGATTTCTCTCTGTTGTTTTATATATTTATTGGATGTTGTTTAGTGGATGTTTTATATCGTGTGTGTACAAGGATGATTATTAATTTATTTTAATTCAGAAAAAGTGAAATATTCCTGTTCTGGTAAATTATTAAAATCCATTTAAAAGTCTTATTTGGATAAAGAGTAAGGAAACCAAAAATATGAATTTCACTGTTGTTAATGAAACAGAAAAGCACCAAATATTCACATATTAAATTAAACGTTTAGTTTACGTGTTTACCTCTCGGCCAGCCCGCCCTTAGTCAGCGAGGAGATGATGATGGGGTCGAACGGCTCCTCGGTGCCTGAGATGGTGATTCCCAGTGGGCCACCGTACCTCTGCAGCTCCACAGTGTAGATGATGGTGCCGGACACTTCCTGTTCGTCTGGAACATGTAAATA
>CM048058.1:840547-854602 GCA_026259375.1 Verasper variegatus
AGAGAGAGGTGGACGTACGAGGGTTGTTTGTATGGCGGTTGTGCGATCTGGAACCTGATTGGTCGGGGTGGTACGTGTTGTAGTGGTAGGGAGGGTGGATGGGGGCGGAGTTTCCAGTTTCCCAGGGGAGGGGGCGGGGACTACGCTGCACCTTGACTACACGCACGCACACACGCACGCACACATGCACACACACATGCACGCACAGAAACACACAGAGGAGGGGTGTTCAGGTTAAAACACAAGGAAAGGTCAAAGGTTAAAGGTCACTGCCTGTGTCACTGCTTTATAAAAGATTATATTTTATCAATGTAATCTTTCATAGGCATAATAGGCGTGTGTGTGTGTGTGTGTGTGTGGTGCGTTCAGGGCCCACGGTGTCAGGTGTGTGTCTGTGTGTGTGTTCATACCGTGCTGCGGTGCGTTCAGGGCCGGTCGGGCCTGGTGCTGCGGCAGGATCTCCATGCGGACAGTCTGACAGGAAGCAGACAGCAGCTGAGTGGCTTCAGCCAGAGAACAAAACTCCATCGACTTCCCATCGACAGACAAAATGTGATCTCCTGCGTGAAGAGCGCCACACCTACACACAGACACACACACACATAAAATGACATAGGTAAGAAACTTCTGCAATGAGAAATCCACAGTATTTACTTCACTCACAAGTGAATCTACTTATCAATTAATTAGAAAAAGATTGATGTTGCCTTCAAGTGCAGCCATTTTAAATTCAGGCCTCATGAAATCTGCTGCCTTCAGGCAACGTTGGACAAATGAGCTGAGGTGTTGAAGGTCAGAGGTCATGTACCTGTCTGCTATACTGGCTGGTTTGACCTTGTCGATGATGATGACTTGCTTGCTGCAGAACATGGAGGTGGACAGAGCCACGCCCAGGACTGGAACCAGACGCCTTGGCCACCTCCACTAGCAGCGGCCCCGCCGCCGTGGCAACCGAGTCTGACAAAGACAAACAGACGAACAATTATTATTACTGGTTTTCCCCTTGATTTTATTTCCAGTATGAATCATTGTGGTTCCACAGGGTTCGATCCCGGGTCCTGTTTTATTCATGTATTCATTATGCAGATTCAACTTCGGTTGACTCACATTGTTTTATTATTAGTGATTAAGTGTTAATCATGAATGAACTGACCCATCACTGACACGTCATACTCAAGCAGCAGCGTGGCTTCCTGTCCGCACTGCTTCAGGATGCTCATGGCCTCTGACAGCGTGCTGCCATGGAGACGAATCCCATCGATGCTTAGCAACCGATCGCCCGGTTTGACGGTTCCTTCTCTGGAGAGAGAGAGAGAGAGAGAGAGAGAGAGAGAGAGAGAGAAGAGGACATTTGAGTTTTTTATTTCATTTAAACTATCCCATAATTTAATTTCTTGGTAAAACACTCAATGTTGTTTTTAAATCTCAATAAATTGTCTTTAAAACTATGACAAAAAAGAATTGCTGCCGATTTTCAGTAAATAAAAAGGCAAATTTAAGTAGTTGAAAAATTTAAATTTCAGATTGACACGTACATGATGATTGGAAATAAAGGATGAGAAGGTCAGAGGTCACTCACCTGTCAGCCGGGCCCCCTTGCCTGATTGTTGTCACGACGATGGGACGGGACTTGTTCCTGTCTTCATGGGCCCCTCCTGCAACACATAGTCATGCATTAATGTGTAATTATTACACACACACACACACACACACACACACACACACACACACACACACACACACACACACACACACACACACACACACACACACACACACACACACACACACACACACACACACACACACACACACACTCACCTCTGATGACGAAGCCGAAGCTGTTTCCTTCTTTGTGAAGCGTGACTTCCACGTTCTTGAACATGACCCCTGACCCCTGCACGGCTGCAACACACCACGACATCGACACGTCAACATCACCCCTGAGCCACTGAAGCTTTAATCCTCTGGACACACCCTCTTTTTCCTTATCACGCGTTAGCGGTGTCATTTCTAACTAATACGGACACATCTTTAGTCATAATATGAATATAGAAGAGTTCTATATCTGAAAATCTATAGTTTTACTATTTAATACACACAAATATATCAGATAACTATCAGAATTAAACTATCAGAATTAAAACTATTTCCATGTGAGTTTAGCTTTCGGGAGCCGGTGGTGGTGTTATAAGTTATTTTCTGTCATCTTGTCTCTTGATCATTTATAAATAAAGTTATATTTCTGAGTTTGAGAGAATTAAATAAACACTGAACTTAGACTGTAACTCTTACTTACAGACGGGCGGCAGTTCGTACTCGACCTCCAGGACGACTCGCTCCCCGACGTTCTTCAGCAGACTGATGATTTCATCGTGTCTGAACTTGGAGAGGTTGATGCCGTTCACGGCGCGGATGTAGTCGCCCACGTTCAGCTGGTCGCTCCTGGACACAGAGTCAAAACGTTAGAATCCAAATATTATTTAAATCTTTGTCCCAGACTCGAAGTTGACCCGACTTAATTAGTCAAAGGTCAAAACAAACCTAAACTGGGTCAGAAACCGATAACAGATTAGGATTTAACAGAATAGGATATAAATAAACATTGTATGGCCCATATTCACATATCCCAGTTTGTCTAACAGAACAAAACCACAAAAGAATTCTTAAAGAGTAAAGTAGAACAGGAAGTGTCACGTTACCTGGCCGCGATGCCTCCCTGCCGCAGGTTTGATACCCGGGGTTTCCCATCTTTGTCGATGCCGCCCGAAACCGTCAGTCCGAGCGTTGTCCCCTCCTTCTTCATCAGCTCCACCACCGAGCAGCCCCGAAACTCGTCTGCGTCACAAGAAGAAGGACGAGGATCAGACGTCGTGTTCTGTCATCATTTTACAGCAGAACCCTCAGAGTTTCCTGCTCAAACTCTCGGTACAGAGAAATAAAATAATAATCCCGACAGAGGGAAGTGAAGTCATCTTCTGTTTGCTCGTCCATCTATATTTCATCAAACACCTGAAATATTCAGCAGCAGAAGCAACCGACTGAGAGAGAGGAGGCGGCTCAGTGCCGGCCGGGCACGACGTGATGTGACAGCTCGTCTGGTGATAACACACGGATGCAGGATTTTATCAAAATGTCTTAGTGAATATTTATCAGGAAAGATTCTCCACTTTAAGGATTGAGACGTCTGATCTGCGGAAGTGACCATCACTGTCTCCCTCTTCTCTCGTCCTCCTCCTAAGAGGCTTCACCGTGTCCTTTTCACCTTTCTATGAAACACCAGCGCTGAGTCACTGTCTGAGAAAATTAATTTACTCTTGACCCAGAAAACAACAAAACGTTAGATGAACCAGTTTCTGCAGCGACGGAGCAGAAACCTCAAAACTGACAAGTTAAATTTACGCTGAAAGAAGATGAAGCAAAACACAAGAGTCGTAGATGAATTTACATTTTACTACGAGTCTAAATTTACTCTGAGCCTGAATAAGAAGTAGTTGAGCAGAGAATCAGTGGGTTTCAAACTATGAAGAGGATCAGAGGTGATTTCTGAAGCTGAGACAGTTTCTATAATTGACTAAGTTTATTTGATTTGTATTATTTAGTGGGGAAACAGTGATCACAGTTATCTCACTGTCTCCTCGAGTGTTTCAGCTCAGTTGGTTCTTTCTGTTTGTTCAGATAAAAGTTGAAAATAGGCCGCCGGCTCCAGGTGCGAGGAGATAACCAGCGAGTGCAGGTCACAGAGAGAAAACATCAGCAGACTTATCTGTCGACTCTGCAGGTGGAGTCACGACAACAAGAGTCAGAGCAAAGTGAGAAGACCATAAAGGTGCGTTACCTGGGATGCTCTGCCTCCTGATGGCCAGCGCTCCGTCTGGAGGTCTGGGCCCGGTGGAGTGTTTGCCGTACGGCCCCTCATCTGAAACACAAACAAACAACGCATGTTACTTACTACACAAACGCGTGCACACACACGCACGTCCACCAGGTTCTCCGACTGGTCTGTCGCCCCAAACTGGCTAAAAACACCATTAAAAACCTCCATCAGTTCCTTTCACTGATTCTGAAGCTGAACTTCCTGAAGCTGGTTCTACACATTAACCAGTGACGAAGCTCGACCAGTTAAATCAGGTTCGCAGCAGGTTCATATTAAACCTCAGTCCCTCTCCAGGACTTCAGGTTGTTTCTCCAGGTAATTCAAACTGAACAGTTTAAGTTTAAGTTAAACTGCAGCGGAGCCGACGACACAGAATCAGTTTGTGTTGCAATCGTCCTACTTTGTTCGGTTTGATTCTATTTCATGGTTCCATTTTATTCTGTTCTCGTTTATTCTAATCTGCTCCAGATCTTTCTCCTCTGTTTGGTTCCAGCAGCCGAGGAGCTCAGAAACACAATGGGGCTCTGAAAACACACACAGACACACACACACACCATCACACAGACACACACATACCATCACACACACACACACAGCATAGCTAAATGAAGATGAAAGCTGAGCCTCCTCCTCCTCCTCCACCTCCAGATGTAGGACAGCAGCATCTCTTCTTCTCTCTTCTCTCTGTCGACAACACACACTCACACAGTTTATGTATAATACTACGAACTACAACTGTGTCGTGGATGTTATATAAAGAAAAAACTCTTTCAGCTGCTGTTATCAATCGATTAAACAAGGTCACCCCCTGGTGGCATGCTGCAGTATAGATTAAAACAACCACCTCCTCCACGTTAGCCGATGGGACACGAGCCAAAAATAAATGAATATATGTTTAGATGGTTACTGTAATTCAGTTGACAACCAGGGCCACCTACAGGCTAGAAAAGTAACAACAACAGTAAAAATCTGTTAAAAGAGTTTGTGTTGAGGACGAAGAAATAAAACAATCAATTAATTGAATCCAGAAGAAAACACAGTTAACGGGAGAGAATCGTTATCCTCATTTCAATATAATGGCCCAAAAAAACAATAAAATGCAAAACAACCACAATAAGACACAAAACGACCAGAATGAGACTCAAAATGTCCAGAAAGACAGAAAATCACCACAGAAAAACACAAGACGAGAGAAAACCAAGCAAAATAAACCGTGAATCTCATTTTTCCCAGAATCCTGCAGCTCTACTCGTCCATCAACGCAGCGTCCAACCTCAAAAACTATTTACTGTTTATGTTCCACAAACATGATCTAAAGAATAAAACAACTGAGATCAGAACATCTGTCTTCTCGGACGTTGCAGCTGCAGATTTTGTTTATTCTTAAAATTGTATTTGTGATTGAATAAGTGAAGTAAATTCAAATATTCCTCCTTTATCAGATCTGTAACATATCGTTTTCACTATCCAATTACTGAAAAAACGAATTTAAAAATGATAAAAGTAAAATAATGTAAGAGACGTCTGCTGATTCAAATAATGTAACTTCAAGTGAGTGAACAGATAACCGATAAAATCACACAGTTCACATGAACACATCGTGATGAGTTCAAGGTCGAAGCAACGTTGTAATTTTAATGTTTGAATCAATGTCAGGTCAACAAACACACACATCACTGCTCAGATACTCACAACCACAAACACTACAGGTCAACACAGATAATGCCCAGTAATACTACAGGGACTTGAATAATCCTATGATCAGATGTAATGAACTTTTTTTATTAATATTCATTATTTTTATTATCTGACAGTTAAATGACAGACGATTACTGAACAGGAGGAAAAGGCCCAGGAGCCACGGCTGCAGGGGCCCCTGGATCAGAGCAATGAGAAACTCACTGAAGACAATAACACAAAATGACAACAAATAGAAAATCTATTCCAAAAAACTCCAAAAAAGAGATAAACTACCTCAATAAAACAGAAAATGACTGAACTACAGTGATCACAGAAAACAAAACATTACCACAAAGAATGAGAAAAAACAATCCTCCACAAAATGACTAGAAAATAAACTGAATGACCACAAAAAGACACAAATCACACTAACGACCAAAAAGAGATTGATTGATTGATTCATCTATAATCCTGAGTGTTGTCTGTCAGAATAATGACTTTTATTTTGGTGATATGTGTTAAAATAACAACAAGCTTATACTTCTCAACATGTGACTTTAGATTAAGAATCTGAAAACTTCTACGACAACGTCACAAACGCGTGAAGCTTCAAACTGAACCAGACGTGATAATAACCTCTCTCTCTCTCCTATCTGTTCTGTGCTCGCTCGTCCTTGATAAAACACACCATCAATATTACATTCATGTAAATAAGACGCTCTCTCTCTCTCTCTCTGCTCACACTCACTCTGAAGCTCTCTCATCCAAAGATACCTGCAGCCATCGACTGAATGAATCCATCAGAGATCATTTCCACACACACACACACACACACACACACACACACACACACACACACACACACACACACAGCTGGCTCTGGTCATAAACACCCTGCTCTCTCTCTGATTTCAATGTTGCTGACATTGAACCAAATGTCATTCGACCGTGCAAACACACACACACACACACACACACACACACACGTATGTTCCACATGCAAACATGCTAAGCCCTCCATCACATACATCCAGCCTCTCTCTCTCTCTCTCTCTCTCCCTCTCTCTCTCTCTCTCTCTCTCTCTCTCTCTCTCCCAGTCTTCGTCTATGTCGCTCTACCTTTATTCACCCTGCGCAGGATCTGGCAGCGACATTTAAACGACACGGCGATCATGGTGAAGCCGAGCCGAGCGTCGCCTCCCCCCCCAGTGCCATGCAGATGCAGCCTCCACAAACTACACCTCCTCCTCCTCCTCCTCCCTTCTCCTCCTCTGTGAGCGACGGAGTGACGGACGAACGACCTCCTCAAACGTGAGCCATGATGGAGGGAGAGAGGGAGCGCTGCAGATGTGAAGCTGCTCCATAAAATGAGGCAGTGTAGGAGGAGGGAGGGATGGTGGAAAGGGGGGAGGGGGGAGGCAGAGTCTGCGCAGATTAGAGGATGAAGAGGAGGAGGAGGAGGAGGGAGCTGTATCTCTCCACAGATTTGTAATGTGTTTCCGTGCAGCTGGATGGAGGGAGAGAGGGATAATGGAGGTGGCAAGGGGGGGTGGACGGAGGGATGGGGATGGATGGGTGAAGGGAGGGATTGAGGAAGAAAGAGAGGGAATAATGGATAGAGATAGAGAGAGAGAGAGAGAGAGAGAGAGAGAGAGAGAGAGAGAGAGAGAGAGAGAGAGAGTAGGGTTATTGAAAGAGTGATGAGGGGGAAAGAAGTGGAGAAAAATGGAAGGATAAGGATGGAGGAAAAAGGATGAATGAAAGGAATAAATGAAGTGGAAGAAGAGGAACAATCAGTTAAACCAAGGGAGGAAGGATGGAAAGAAAAGAAGCAGCCGACGCAGACGTAGAACTGAAAAGATCAGATCTGTTTTGTTTTTAAATATAACAACAAGTTATTATAATAAATTCAAGTCCAAATAAATGTGATTGATAAATATCATAATATCAATTTGAGCACAATCACAAGCTATTATTATAAATCAAAGTATAATAAACACAGTAATTGTAATGTTTCAGCCAATAAGAACCCGGCAGGTGTTTCCTGTGACGTGAGTGGCTGACAGGGGAGGGGGCGTGTCCTGTGAGCAGGAAGTGGTCAGACGTGTGTGATTAATGTGGATTAGTGACGTCATTATGTCTGCAGGTCTCTCTCTCTCTTAATGTCTCTTGACCGCCTCTCCTCACTGACGTCACTCTGTAGTAATGTCCTGTTCTCTGATCCGTGCTGCCCCCTCCTGGTCACACAGGCCATCTGCTCCACTGTGAGACTATCACGCCCCCTGCTGGAGACAGCATGGCAGCACAATGTATTGACATAAGTATGTCTGTCATCAGGTTTCCCTCCAAACTATTAATATTACTGCTGCTAATACTACAGAAAACATCAGCAGCAGTAGTTAGTATACTACTACTGCTAATATCTGCTGTTGATGCTTCTACAAAAATATCATTAAAAACAAATACTGCTATTACTAGGAGTACTATTGCTGCTTCAGGTAATACTACCAAAACGCTACTGAACTTCTAGAACTGCAACATAATTACTAGTAACACTACTACTACCAATACTACTAAACATAAAAAAAGAAACCATCATTGATAACAACAGCTACTATAAATACTACTATTACTGCCACTACTACACACCTTTCAGTATTACTGCTGCTGATAACAACAACAAATACTCCAAACTAAACATCAACATCAGCTAATACTGCTACTACTAATGCTTCTGGTAATACCAGTACAACAGATATATATCATCTACTGGTGCCAGACATTCTAATACTACTGTTGGCATGAGTGTGAAGACTAAAACTAAAACTACTTCTAATAAACTGGGATGTTTCTCTCAAATTAAAAACGTGTGTATATATAGAAGCTGTGACTTCAGTGATCTGGCATTAAATAAATCCATTATTTCACCCAAAACTACAAGTATTAGCCTCATGGTGGCGCTACAGGACAACCCAGAGGAGACGGTGGGATCGATCCTCTGTGGACCATGAATGTCTGAACCACATGAACATCCCTGTGATGTTGTTGAAACGTTTCTATTCGGTCAGAGATGATGTGGTCATCAGTCGTCCCAGTTTGTCCATCAGAGGTAATAACAAGCATTAATAGGGTGATGAAGCCCCTCCCCCTGCAGTGAAATCAACCAACCACCCCCCGAAACACACGCACACACACACGCACACAGACCCACACACGGCTGCAGCTGTTTCCATGGAAACAAGCTGATGAATAATTGAGGGGAGAGACCAACCCTGCATCATACAAAGAGTGATTTTGAGAGATGAAAGAAGCGCTCACACGGACACACACACGGACACACTACAGGTTATCACAGGCTTCTGCATTTCAAAATAACCAAATCAAAGTGCAGCACTAACAATGTGTGTGTACGTCAACACCCCCAGCGCAAAGTTAGACCCGTGGGTTTGAGTCACCGTGACATCTCCTTATGTAAGTGCTCTCTCTCTCTCTCTCTCTCTCTCTCTCTCTCTCTCTCTCTCTCTCTCTCTCTCTCTCTCTCTCTCTCTCTCTCTCTCTCTCTCTCTCTCTCTCTCTCTCTCTCTCTCTCTCTCTCTCTCTCTCTCTCTCTCTCTCTCTCTCTCCCTCTCCCTCTCCCTCTCCCTCTCCCTCAGAGTGCTAATAACACTGTTCCAGAGTCTGTGAGAGCAGGGGACGGATGTGTAAACCTTTAATTAGCGCCCACAGTCACAGTCAGACTGACGGGTTTTGTGTGTGTGTGTGTGTGTGTGTGTGTGTGTGTGTGTGTGTGTGTGTGTGTGTGTGTGTGTGAGCAGCAGATGGGACAAACCGATAGAGCTGTGATCAACAAAACCACGAACACTTCAGATCATCACTCAGCGGAGAGAGAAAATAAGTCGCTGCACGTTAACACAATGTTTGTGATACACACTCTGTTCACACATGAGAAAACAAATCGTCTCATACCAACGAGAAAATGTACAAACAACAGGAAGTGGAATCAACTTCACTGAGAATATTCAGGTTTTTAGGTTTTCCTCAGTGTCAGAGTAAATTCATATTTTACACTATATAGACACACAAGATAAACATTTAAATCAGGGAGAATTATGATGTGTCAAAGGACAAAATAACAAAAAGTCCTAATTACAGCACCATATATAAAGTCCACAAAACTTTCTATTTTGTGAAAGTTGTTTTCAAGGCAATGAATCAAATTGACTTTAGAAAGGAATTTACTGTTTCCACATTTTGTTTAATGCAGCTACAGTTTCTGATTCAAACACAAGCTGAGACCTCACTTCGAGGAGAATTTTAAGAACTTTATCTAAGTGAAATAGTTAGAAAACGGCAAAATTACGTATTAAACCAGGAGCTGTTTGATCAGACAAACCTAAACCCAGACTATCAATCTAATAATTCAGTTAAATCTCCAAATAAAATGTTCTAATTACTTTTCCTTGGCTTGTCGATTCTGATAAAGTGGTCTCATGTTGGACGTGACGAACCACAATACAAACACAATCTCATATTCTGAGTAAATTTAGGGCGAAGACTTTAGCCTGAGTTTTATTTTGGTGAACCTAATAAACTGACTCCACTGCACCCGGATGTGTTTTCGACTTTTTCCTAATCCTCTTAATTGAAGAGGAATCAGAGGAGAAATAGAGGAAACATTGGTTCTTTAAATTGAGAAAACTAATTAAACATCATATCCAAATAATGAGGGAGACGTCCTCTGAGTCCCAAGAGCCCGACGCGTTAATTAATCTGAACTTGTGCAGATTCGTGCTCCACTTTTCTGTCTCTGTCTCTGAAGATAATCCAGCAGCGAAGAACGACGCCTCCAGAGCGAAACAAATCCAGTCGCAGCTGAATGTGGGAAACGTGGGACTGAGCGGCTGCAGGGTCGAGGGGGGGGGGGTCCTCACACACAGCCGAGACCAACATGTTGCTTTTCAGCATCTTTCATTCACCACGTGAACAAACCAGGGAGAGTCGATTGGCACAGCTGAGACTAGTTGGCCAATCGACTCCCCTGGTTCACCTGGAGCGTCCCTGAGCCTCCTCCATGTTTCATCATGTTCTTTCTCTCATTATAACAAGATGTGAAATCAGAGGCTCAACCCTCCCTCCGCTCCTCATCCTCCTCTTTGTCTCCATCATGTCGAACACAGGACCAGTTATGTAAATTAACCTTATTTAAAGCATTAATTAGTGCGAGCAGCCTTCACACAACACACCACTGCTGTGAACTGCACTGGTCTGAACTCAGCGTTCAACAGACGACACAGTTTCTCCTCATCAATGTGCTAATGTATGCATCATAATGTTTCAACATGTAATGAGATCATCGAGCGGAGGAGGCAGGCGGGGGGGGCAGCCGTCTGGTTTGAAAGGAGGCTGAGTCGCCTACAGGTGGGATACAGGTGACATCACTAAGGGAGGCGGGGCCAGAAAACCAACGCCTTTAACAGACACAAATACCAAAAGAATAATGTTGATACGAGTGTAACAGTATGAAAATCCACCCTGAGCCTTGACCTCCAGCAGAGGGCGCTCAGGTTGACCTACTGCATGTTCTGTTGAGGCGTCAGTAAACAAAGCTAATCAATCAAAATGAATCGTGGTGAGCAAAGCTGTGTCGACAGGTTCTTTATAGAGAAGATACAGATCAGATTTTAGCAGGTTTTGGTTCCTCAGGTTCATGGAGTCATGATACAAACCCACTCGAAGAGAAACTCTTCACCTGGAGCAAAATCTACTGACGATAAAACGTCTGTAAATCGAATTTAAAGACTCAAAAAAGTGGATTCAGTGTTAGGAAAGTCAGAGGAACCAGATTAAATCAGCGCCTAGTGACAAGAGGAACAGTGAACCAGGGGTTAGCCAGTCAACCGTCCTTAAAAAGCCTTCGTATAGAATCACACGCTGTGCTACACACACACACACACACACACACACACACACACACACACACACACACACACACACACACACACACACACACACACACACACACACACACACACACACACACACTGTGGTGTTTGCTGGTAGCTGTAGGAAATGTTTCTTGGCAGCTCTGCCACACACAGGAATATTCCAGTATTTTTTCACACACTAATAAAACAGTTGAATGTCGGTTACTAGCACATAAACACACCCACATACAAATATGTTGGTTTAAATAAATGATGTAAAATTAAGCTTCCACAAATATCCACAGACAAGTTAAAAACACTGCAACAACTCATTCAACAATTAACGTATCAATTCCGTGGTGGAAATCACGTGTTTCAGTTTAAAGCACATGGACAAAGGTTTCAGCTCTTATCACATCAGTGTCTTCTACCTGCTCTACTTTTTCACCCTGAGATATTTTTATTCTTTTATCCTTTCTCTTTTTCTCACCTTTCGTGTTTGAATCGTCATTAACACCCACTCGCTCGCACTCAAATCGTGAGGAGGACCTCATGCTGTGTTTTTACATCAGCTCCTTCAGACATTCTGCAGACTCTTTACTGGGCGGCTGGAGGAACTGCACAGAAAGTGGAGAATGAATCTGCTAATATTAAGATAAATGCTCGACATTTGCTGCTTTCTGAGGATTTGATGTTTTAATTCATCACGTCAGAGTAAAGTGAAACTTGAGACATTTGAAGATCATCAGAGACATTTCAAACTATGTTCTGACATTTAATTGTCAAACCTAAAGAAAACAATCTGCAGACGAGAAAACCGAGGAACTGAGAATAACATCCCCCGGTCTACGCTGAGTCCACCTCCATTCCCAATCATGTGAGACTTCAAAGTGAATCTTTTTTCGCTCGCTCGCAGCGCTCACAAACACTTTCATCAGAGTAAACAGTTTAGTCTACGGCGAGTTCAAGTCCTGCTGGAGATTTCTCCAGAGACTGAACGCCGAGCTGTGAACCGGAGTTCAACCACGGAATCTAAAACATTTAACCACAGAAAACATTATCGTCTGAGGCAGCGGAGAAACAGAAACTCCACAAACCCACTGCACTTCACATCCATTGTGGTCCATGTAAAACATGTAGAGCAGATTTTAAAACGATTCCACTGTGTCGAACGTATCCCTCCACCAAGGCCCAACAACCTCTCACATGAGAATCTAGTTCTTATAGTAAAAATATAAAAGAAAACAGGATGTGGTCTGAAAACCTGAATGAATTATTTTTCCTGAAGAGTCGACAGGAAAATCAACGACACATATTTCACTCTTAACTGCTCAAGAACAACAATAATTAGAATGTCACTCAGAAGAACTCAAACCTAACCCAAGTCCCTTTAATCCAATCAAGCTGCACCAATCTACACATGAATATCAAGCCCATAATGATTTCATCCAGATCCATGAATTATTCTCAGTGAAATCAGTGAAAATGATGAAAAACGTTCTCGATCTGTTCCTGGATCAGTTCTTCTCTGACCCACTTCCTTCCACCAAGTTGCATGGTAATCCGTTTCAGGGGTTTTGTACAATCTTGCAGACAAACAGACTCAGAGGTGAGAACAGAACCTCCTTGGTGCAGGGAACAACAATAAGGATCAGCATCAAATTCTACAGAATTATGAAAACCTGTCTGATGAAACCTGGAAACACCAGGTTATCTCCCAAACTGCAGAGACAGTGGACATCCAGAGTCTTTACCACAGACGAGTGAACACAGACGAATTCTGTTTATAGACGATCAGTTCCACGTTTGGTGTGTAGTTTAGTTAGAGCTGACAGAGACTTATCGAAACATGTCTAAGACCTACTGCGTTATATTTTTACATATTTCAGACTTTTTCAGGCCTAAAAAGATTATTGAGTTCTGGGCTTTTTCAGACCCGTTGGAAACGCTGAGAGAGACAAAGAACAAAGATCAGAAAGAAACAAAAGAACAAAGGAAGTTTTCACTGAAGCCGTTTGTTTCCAGTGTCTGAAGTAAAACCTCCAGCTGGAGTCAGACAGGCAGCAGCATCGTCCACATTCCAGTCAACACTTCCTGCCCTGTTATTACCCACAAACCACCTGGCCCCCTGTCACCTGGATACCTGAGTGTGTGTGTGTGTAACCGAGCAGCGTTTTGCTAACGACCTTCATCTATAATAGAAAACCTGACACACTGACTCAGGATGTCTTCGTCATAATCTGTTGATAAGCTCCTCGCTCAGCCAACACGAGACAATAAAACAAAGCGCCCTCCCCTCTCCCTCTCCCCTCTCCCGTCTCCGTCTCCCTCTCCCTCTCTCCCTCTCCCTCTCCCCTCTCTCCCTCTCTCTCTCTCAGTGTTTCTCTATGGGACTCACTCAGTAGGTGTGTGTTGTACTTGCTGGTGTGTAGTAAACGTCCTCATATCCTTCCTGGTAATCATCGGGCCCGCGGTACCTCCTCCCTCGCCTCCTCCTTGCTCAGCAGACGCGCAGAGCAGGAACCGCTCCATCATCACTGGTCCGAGCCGGGCCGGGCCTGCCAGGCCAAACTG
>CM048058.1:855102-862602 GCA_026259375.1 Verasper variegatus
CCTGTTGTACCGTGGTCGTTCGTGTGTGTGTGTGTGTGTGGTGTGTGTGTGTGTGTGTTGTGTGTGTGTGTGTGTGTGTTGTGTGAGCAGCAGATGGGACAACCGATAGAGCTGTGATCACCAACCACGAACACATCAGATCATCACTCAGCGGAGAGAGAAAATAAGTCGCTGCACGTTAACACAATGTTTGTGATACACCTCTGTTCACACATGAGAAAACAAATCGTCTCATACCAACGAGAAAATGTACAAACAACAGGAAGTGGAATCAACTTCACTGAGAATATTCAGGTTTTTAGGTTTTCCTCAGTGTCAGAGTAAATTCATATTTTACACTATATAGACACACAAGATAACATTTTAAATCAGGGAGAATTATGATGTGTCAAAGGACAAAATAACAAAAAGTCCTAATTACAGCACCATATATAAAGTCCCAAAACTTTCTATTTTGTGAAAGTTGTTTTCAAGGCAATGAATCAAATTGACTTTAGAAAGGAATTTACTGTTTTCCACATTTTTTTTAATGCAGCACAGTTTTCTGATTCAAACACAAGCTGAGACCTCACTTCGAGGAGAATTTTAAGAACTTTATCTAAGTGAATAGTTAGAAAACGGCAAAATTACGTATTAAACCAGGAGCTGTTTGATCAGACAAACCTAAACCCAGACTATCAATCTAATAATTCAGTTAAATCTCCAAATAAAATGTTCTAATTACTTTTCCTTGGCTTGTCGATTCTGATAAAGTGGTCTCATGTTGGACGTGACGAACCACAATACAAACACAATCTCATATTCTGAGTAAATTTAGGGCGAAGACTTTAGCCTGAGTTTTATTTGGTGAACCTAATAAACTGACTCCACTGCACCCGGATGTGTTTTCGACTTTTTCCTAATCCTCTTAATTGAAGAGGAATCAGAGGAGAAATAGAGGAAACATTGGTTCTTTAAATTGAGAAAACTAATTAAACATCATATCCAAATAATGAGGGAGACGTCCTCTGAGTCCCGAGAGCCCGACGCGTTAATTAATCTGAACTTGTGCAGATTCGTGCTCCACTTTTCTGTCTCTGTCTCTGAAGATAATCCAGCAGCGAAGAACGACGCCTCCAGAGCGAAACAAATCCAGTCGCAGCTGAATGTGGGAAACGTGGGACTGAGCGGCTGCAGGGTCGAGGGGGGGGGGGTCCTCACACACAGCCGAGACCAACATGTTGCTTTTCAGCATCTTTCATTCACCACGTGAACAAACCAGGGAGAGTCGATTGGCACAGCTGAGACTAGTTTGGCCAATCGACTCCCCTGGTTCACCTGGAGCGTCCCTGAGCCTCCTCCATGTTTCATCATGTTCTTTCTCTCATTATAACAAGATGTGAAATCAGAGGCTCAACCCTCCCTCCGCTCCTCATCCTCCTCTTTGTCTCCATCATGTCGAACACAGGACCAGTTATGTAAATTAACCTTATTTAAAGCATTAATTAGTGCGAGCAGCCTTCACACAACACACCACTGCTGTGAACTGCACTGGTCTGAACTCAGCGTTCAACAGACGACACAGTTTCTCCTCATCAATGTGCTAATGTATGCATCATAATGTTTCAACATGTAATGAGATCATCGAGCGGAGGAGGCAGGCGGGGGGGGCAGCCGTCTGGTTTGAAAGGAGGCTGAGTCGCCTACAGGTGGGATACAGGTGACATCACTAAGGGAGGCGGGGCCAGAAGACCAACGCCTTTAACAGACACAAATACCAAAAGAATAATGTTGATACGAGTGTAACAGTATGAAAATCCACCCTGAGCCTTGACCTCCAGCAGAGGGCGCTCAGGTTGACCTACTGCATGTTCTGTTGAGGCGTCAGTAAACAAAGCTAATCAATCAAAATGAATCGTGGTGAGCAAAGCTGTGTCGACGGGTTCTTTATAGAGAAGATACAGATCAGATTTTAGCAGGTTTTGGTTCCTCAGGTTCATGGAGTCATGATACAAACCCACTCGAAGAGAAACTCTTCACCTGGAGCAAAATCTACTGACGATAAAACGTCTGTAAATCGAATTTAAAGACTCAAAAAAGTGGATTCAGTGTTAGGAAAGTCAGAGGAACCAGATTAAATCAGCGCCTAGTGACAAGAGGAACAGTGAACCAGGGGTTAGCCAGTCAACCGTCCTTAAAAAGCCTTCGTATAGAATCACACGCTGTGCTACACACACACACACACACACACACACACACACACACACACACCCACACACACACACACACACACACACACACACACACACACACACACACACACACACACACACTGTGGTGTTTGCTGGTAGCTGTAGGAAATGTTTCTTGGCAGCTCTGCCACACACAGGAATATTCCAGTATTTTTTCACACACTAATAAAAATAATAAAAACTAATAAAAATGTCGGTTACTAGCACATAAACACACCCACATACAAATATGTTGGTTTAAATAAATGATGTAAAATTAAGCTTCCACAAATATCCACAGACAAGTTAAAAACACTGCAACAACTCATTCAACAATTAACGTATCAATTCCGTGGTGGAAATCACGTGTTTCAGTTTAAAGCACATGGACAAAGGTTTCAGCTCTTATCACATCAGTGTCTTCTACCTGCTCTACTTTTTCACCCTGAGATATTTTTATTCTTTTATCCTTTCTCTTTTTCTCACCTTTCGTGTTTGAATCGTCATTAACACCCACTCGCTCGCACTCAAATCGTGAGGAGGACCTCATGCTGTGTTTTTACATCAGCTCCTTCAGACATTCTGCAGACTCTTTACTGGGCGGCTGGAGGAACTGCACAGAAAGTGGAGAATGAATCTGCTAATATTAAGATAATGCTCGACATTTGCTGCTTTCTGAGGATTTGATGTTTTAATTCATCACGTCAGAGTAAAGTGAAACTTGAGACATTTGAAGATCATCAGAGACATTTC
Organism: Verasper variegatus; assembly: GCA_026259375.1. Lineage (NCBI taxonomy): Eukaryota > Metazoa > Chordata > Actinopteri > Pleuronectiformes > Pleuronectidae > Verasper > Verasper variegatus. Next base: position 858,066 of record CM048058.1, read on the forward strand.
AAACTATGTTCTGACATTTAATTGTCAAACCTAAAGAAAACAATCTGCAGACGAGAAAACCGAGGAACTGAGAATAACATCCCCCGGTCTACGCTGAGTCCACCTCCATTCCCAATCATGTGAGACTTCAAAGTGAATCTTTTTCGCTCGCTCGCAGCGCTCACAAACACTTTCATCAGAGTAAACAGTTTAGTCTACGGCGAGTTCAAGTCCTGCTGGAGATTTCTCCAGAGACTGAACGCCGAGCTGTGAACCGGAGTTCAACCACGGAATCTAAAACATTTAACCACAGAAAACATTATCGTCTGAGGCAGCGGAGAAACAGAAACTCCACAAACCCGCTGCACTTCACATCCATTGTGGTCCATGTAAAACATGTAGAGCAGATTTTAAAACGATTCCACTGTGTAGAACGTATCCCTCCACCAAGGCCCAACAACCTCTCACATGAGAATCTAGTTCTTATAGTAAAAATATAAAAGAAAACAGGACGTGGTCTGAAAACCTGAATGAATTATTTTTCCTGAAGAGTCGACAGGAAAATCAACGACACATATTTCACTCTTAACTGCTCAAGAACAACAATAATTAGAATGTCACTCAGAAGAACTCAAACCTAACCCAAGTCCCTTTAATCCAATCAAGCTGCACCAATCTACACATGAATATCAAGCCCATAATGATTTCATCCAGATCCATGAATTATTCTCAGTGAAATCAGTGAAAATGATGAAAAACGTTCTCGATCTGTTCCTGGATCAGTTCTTCTCTGACCCACTTCCTTCCACCAAGTTGCATGGTAATCCGTTTCAGGGGTTTTGTACAATCTTGCAGACAAACAGACTCAGAGGTGAGAACAGAACCTCCTTGGTGCAGGGAACAACAATAAGGATCAGCATCAAATTCTACAGAATTATGAAAACCTGTCTGATGAAACCTGGAAACACCAGGTTATCTCCCAAACTGCAGAGACAGTGGACATCCAGAGTCTTTACCACAGACGAGTGAACACAGACGAATTCTGTTTATAGACGATCAGTTCCACGTTTGGTGTGTAGTTTAGTTAGAGCTGACAGAGACTTATCGAAACATGTCTAAGACCTACTGCGTTATATTTTTACATATTTCAGACTTTTTCAGGCCTAAAAAGATTATTGAGTTCTGGGCTTTTTCAGACCCGTTGGAAACGCTGAGAGAGACAAAAGAACAAAGATCAGAAAGAAACAAAAGAACAAAAGGAAGTTTTCACTGAAGCCGTTTGTTTCCAGTGTCTGAAGTAAAACCTCCAGCTGGAGTCAGACAGGCAGCAGCATCGTCCACATTCCAGTCAACACTTCCTGCCCTGTTATTACCCACAAACCACCTGGCCCCCTGTCACCTGGATACCTGAGTGTGTGTGAGTGTGTGTGTGTGTGTGTGTGTAACCGAGCAGCGTTTTGCTAACGACCTTCATCTATAATAGAAAACCTGACACACTGACTCAGGATGTCTTCGTCATAATCTGTTGATAAGCTCCTCGCTCAGCCAACACGAGACAATAAAACAAAGCGCCCTCCCCTCTCCCTCTCCCCTCTCCCGTCTCCCTCTCTCCCTCTCCCCTCTCTCTCTCCCTCCCTCTCCCTCTCCCCTCTCTCCCTCTCTCTCTCTCAGTGTTTCTCTATGGGACTCACTCAGTAGGTGTGTGTTGTACTTGCTGGTGTAGTAGTAAACGTCCTCATATCCTTCCTGGTAATCATCGTCGGCCCGGTACCTCCTCCCTCGCCTCCTTCTGCTCAGCAGACGCAGCAGAGCCAGGAACCGCTCCATCATCACCTGGTCCGAGCCGGGCCGGGCCTGGCCAGGCCAAACTGGGCCAGGCTAAGCTACTACGAGCTAACAGCAAGGCGAATAACGTCAAGAGCTGACGGAAAGCGTTATTCCACAGAGAGAGGGAGCGAGAGTGAGATCAGGTTTCCTCCTCCTCGCTTCTGCACATGCACACACACCTCTGGATGTCTCACACACACACACACACACATCAGCAAGCATTTAACACGCACTAACTCACTCACATGTTCTTTGTATTCTCTCCTCTCTTGCTCTCTCTATCTGCAGCCTCCTCTCCCTCTCCTCCTCCGTTCCCGGCCACTTCTTTCAGCTGTTGGTGCATCTAGCCCAGCTCAGCCAATCACAGGGCTTACATCTCTCTCTCTCTCTCTCTCTCTCTCTCTCTCTCTCTCTCTCTCTCTCTCTCTCTCTCTCTCTCTCTCTCTCTCTCTCTCTCTCTCTCTCTCTCTCTCTCTCTCTCTCTCTCTCTCTCTCTCTCTCTCTCTCTCTTCCCCCCCCCCCCCCACACACACACACACACACACACACACACACACACACACACACACACACACACACACACACACACACACACACACACACACACACACACACACAAAATGGAGCTTTGCGATGCAGGAGTGCTGTGTTTGAGGGCGAGAGCAGCAAGTGAGCAAAGCCTAAGTGTGTGTGTGTGTGTGTGTGCGTGCATGCGTGCGTACTGTAAACGTGCACTTGAAGAGTCAGCAGAGAGGAGCTTCTATTCCTTCATTAGCTCCTTCCTTCCTTTGTTGCATCCTTTGTTTTCCTTCCTTCCTTTTTTCTCTGTCCAAATTTGCTGTTTCTTCCTCTCCTCCTCCTCCTCTTCATCCCTCATTCCAGCAAGGGGGAGGGGATAGCGTGTGTGTGTGAATTCCAGAGGGTGGTCTGTAATTGAACACTGGGAGTGAGGAGAGGAGACGAGGAGAGGAAGAGAGGGAATAAGAGGAAAGCAAATATCTGGAGATAGAGGAAAAGAGGGGGATGTAAGGTGATGAAAGTAAAAGAAACTAGGAAAGGGGGAGGAGAGGAGACAGGGAGGGGAGAGGAGGATGAAGAGGAACAAATAAGATGAGGTGTATACTGAAAGAAGGGAGAGAAGGTGAAACAAGGACAAGGGGAGCAGGAGAGGAGAGAGGAAAGGAAATTACGAAAAAGAGACAAAGACAAGAGACAAGACAATGATTAGAGGGGATAAAAAGGAAAGGAAACGAGTGTATGATGGAGAGGAGGTGAAACTAGGAAAGAGGGAGTAAGGGAAGGAGAGAGTACAATAGGAGAAACAATAGAAGATGAAGCAAGGGAATAGCAAAGGAATAGATAACAAAAAAGAGGAGAGGAGAAAAATCCAGGAGACAATGAAGGAATAAGAGAGGAAAGAAACGAGAGGTGAAACTAGGAAGCGAGGGGAGGATGGGAGAGCGAGTGGACATGTTGAGGACGCTTCAACCACGTGACGGACGTGAAACTGGAAGAAAATGGCTCAGAAATGTTCATGTCTGAAAATGGGTCGAATGTCTTGTTCCTCTTGATTTCTTGAGCTGTGTAATTGTGTCGTCTTTGTCGTTTCTCTGATTGTTCTTGTTCTCAGATCTCTTAATCTCAATGAGACTCTGATTAAATAAAGATTACAACAACTAAAATATCAAACCCAACCCCCCCCCCCCAACTTGTTTTTCTTGATCCCTGTAAGTTGCCCCACTGGGGCTCTGATGGAAGCCGGCACTAAACCACGTGGGTCCCCCCCGACACAACGTGTTGGCAGAACCGACGACAAACTGGCAAGAGGAGACGAGTGTGATCAGAGGCCTGGAGAACATCTCATCATCATCATCACACAGCCAGAGAGAAAACCAGCGTGTTACTGTGCGTTTGATCCTGAACACAGAGACGCCACCGAGCCCCGGACACGAAACTCGTCAGCGTCAGATTCACAACCAACTTTTCTGTCTCTTCACGCCAGAGTCGAGATCAGAGTCGAGATCAGAGTCGACACGACGGAAGCACGAGAACAAGAGTTTAATGTAGTTGGTCAGCCAGGCTCAGCTGCTCTCACTCACACACACACACACACACACACACACACACACACAGGAAACACACACAACATTCATGTGTCCTGAGGTCAGAGGAAACACATTCACACACAGTGGACCTCTGTGAACTCTGACCTTTGACAGCAACAGTGATTGACAGCTGGTCTGCAGGGTGTACAGTCTAGTGTGTGTGTGTGTGAGTGTGAGTGTGTGTGTGTTGACCTCTGACCCAGGTCCCATCCTCACTTCACGTTGCACTGGTCTGACAGACGGAAAAACGCTGATGCAAATATGACAGACAGCTACACACACAGATAAATAATGATTGATCACTGATAATTGAATTTGCAGCATCTTTAATCTCTGGCGACAAAAGTTTATCGACTATTTCATTCGCATTCTCTCTTCAGTCTCTTTCTCGTCTTTGTGACACAGTCGTGCGGCTGAGAATAAAGAGGCCTGACTCCGCCTCCCTCACCTGTCAGACGTCCCAGAGGGCGACAGCGCCCCTCGAAGTGTCTAACGAACACCTCGAACTGACAGTCGGGCAGATGGTCGAGTCACATTAACTTACACAGGCAAAAAGAGAGAGAGAGAGAGAGAGAGAGAGAAAGAGAGGGAGAGAGAGAGAGAGAAAGAAAAAGAGAGAGAGAGAG